>JANEHU010001478.1:0-83571 GCA_027563435.1 Nasonovia ribisnigri | reverse complement strand
TGTTTATATAAGCATTTTCTATACACCATCTAATTCTTTAATATATTTTGACTGTTTTTCAGCTTTTTACGGACGATTTCAATTTTCAAATTTTTTAGTTTTTTTTTCTATTAATATCAATAAAATTTTATTTGTTGGGCCAAAAATAATGAAAATTTAATACAAGGCTCCTGATATATTATTACAATAGCAATTGAAAAATATTAAAAATACATAGGCACACATTTTTTTTATAATCATTTAAAGTTCGAATTTTGACAACATTTATCAAAATCTCGAAAATTATCAATCATTGTAATTAACCAATTATAAAATGTTCAGTTTTCTTAACTAAGGATTGAAAATTTAAAATAAAGATTCTAATAAATAGTACATACTGTATTCAAAAAATCTAAAAAATATTTAAACACAGTTATTTTTTATAGACATTTTAAGTTCAAATTTGGACGGAATTACATATTAAAATCAACTTTAACGAGTAAAAGTATATATTATAATATTTTTATAGCATCACTGATAATTTTAGGTTAATAATTAAATAATATGAATAATATTAATTCAACTTAGCAGCTACCGTATAATAACAATATCAATATAATTTAAAATATCCTAGACTGACATACCGTCTCCGCTCAGAATCGTTTTTCGTATACAATGATATTATATCATTGAATTCAAATTTAATACCATCCATTATAGTACAGTGATCTACTTGTAGCCTACTGTACAGCGGAGCGACATCCACTTGACCCTCTTTTTATACATGATAAAACTTTCAAATATTTCGACTCGTTTTGAGTGATTTATAGACGTTTCAATTTTTCAATTTTTTTTTATTTATTATTCTATAAATGTCAATAAATTTTTAGTCGTTGGGTCAAAAAACTTAAAATTAATACAAAGTTCCTCAAAGGTTAATAATATAGTAGCAGTTGAAAAATATTAAAAATTCATAGGAACGATTTTTTTTTTATAGACATTTAAAGTACACATTTTTACAAAACTCATCATAATTGGGACATTCGCATAATATTCTGTAGTCAGATATTCATACAAAATTTTCTTTGTTTACCTAAGATATGGAAATATAATACAAGGTTCCTCATAATTAGTTTTAATAACAGTGGAGAAATAATAAATATCCGGAGGCACGATTTTTTTTATAAGTATTTAAATTTCCATTTTGAACAAGATTTATCAAATAAAAAATTTACGAATTACTAAGTAGTTAAAAATGTACGAGATGTTCAACTTTTATTGCTATAAACAAGGATTCATATAAATAGTTCATGCTGTAACCAAAGAATCTAAAAACCTTTTATAAAAGTTTAAATTTTTAGTCAAATTATTTAAACCAAGAATAACAATTTTAGTTATTTTGATCATGAAGTGCTATTTCTGAATAGCTTCTTCAATCAAGCCAACCATGACGTATTGTAATATATCCTTCCATCTATTGTGCTTATTTTAAATATATTTTATACAAATTAAACAATTAAAATAAATATGAGAAAAAAAAAAGTAATTTTGTTGAAATTTAAAAAATATTATTCGTAGATATATTAAATTTTTAGACTATATTATTATAATTTATATAGGTACACAATGACATTTAAAAATTTAATTTTTTTGAAAATTAATTTTTAACCTATTGTTAAGTTACTGTACAAATGCCTATAGTCGTTAAATAAATTAGGTAGGTACCTACTTCAATTACAATATTATATATTAAATTCTTGGCTCAGAATCGTTTTTCGTTTGTTTGTTTGTATTTTAATAGTTTATGAGTGGATTTGTTCCTATTACTAATTATAGTACCTAGGTGTGTTTATTTTATTTCAATGATTATAGGTAGGTATATATTTATACATAATTTTTTTAAACATTGTATTTAAGAAAATAAAAATAAATCTGATTACAATTAGAGTTTTGAAATGTACCTTAACTATACGAAAAAAAAAATAATAATTAATGTTGTATTCTTAGAAAAAAAATATAGGTAACGCATTCGTGTATGTATTACATTATTTTGATATGTACCTACACGACTAAACAAGTATAGATGTATATTTCATAAGTGTACACACGTCAAGATAGACAGTTGACCATGAACATTTTTTTTATATATTATTTTTATATTTATTATTTATATTTAACGAGGATGTATTGCCTATTTTAAACGACATAAAAACCTCACATTTTAAGAATTTTAAGAGAATATAAATCCTATCTCTACTTATAAAATAAGTTTAACATGTATTTCTATAAACTAAACCTAAATGTATATGTCTACTTCAAGTACCCGTAGCTTATTGGTATGTACCTATTAATTATAATTTATAATAATATTCTACGACCCGGGACTGGTGAAACGACGACGGCGTTTGTATGATTCGATCAGGCGTATTTTATTCATTTCGAACTAGTAACTAAAATATTCGTCTACCAACACTTGGATAGCACATTTTTAGTGACGTTAAATATTTATTTTAACTCTAAAAAGTAAATTTGAGACCCAAATAAATATAAAACAAACTTACTTTAAACGTCGACTCTTT
Source organism: Nasonovia ribisnigri (assembly GCA_027563435.1). Classification (NCBI taxonomy): domain Eukaryota; kingdom Metazoa; phylum Arthropoda; class Insecta; order Hemiptera; family Aphididae; genus Nasonovia; species Nasonovia ribisnigri. The sequence goes on along the minus strand of JANEHU010001478.1, from coordinate 81,013 downwards.
CATCGGCGGAATCCGTGACGTGTGTCGTGTGTCCACTCCTCTGGGACGTTGCTCTGAAAATGCTCCAGATACATATCTGAAAATATTGTGATTTGTGAAAAATAAAACCATACGAAACGCAGTATATTTATTGTTTATGTCAGTTCGTTTATTAAAATTTTAGAATTTGTAATGGACTGTGTCTTCCACATCGATTTTGACAATTGCCATGGATAATAATGATATAGATATTGTATTAAGTACGTCAATACGATGTTTCCACGGATGTAATATAATGCAACTTTTCATATCAAAGAGTTCCGTATTTATAAACAGTTTGATGGTGTAATGATATTAAAAGTATAGGCATATTTTTTATTATGAATCATTAAGTAAAAATGTGATAGTAAATATAATATGTGATATTAGTGATAACTTAGAGGTTTACAATAAACACATCAAATTTATAGTACCGACTATAATATACTAACTGGATTTATGGAATTGCAAGCTTAACAATTTCACCGATTACTGTAGAGTTTGAAATTAATAATAATTAAGTATTTATATGTTAATTTTCATTGAATGTTTATATTAACATTTTCTATACACCAGTATAGTTATAATTATAATTATTTTGACTCATGTTGTGCTATTTATAGGCATACAACATTTTTGATTTTTAAGTTTTTTTATACCTAACTAAAATTAGAAAATTGGATACAAGATTTATAAAATTATAAATTTATTTAATTTAAAATTATTTTTTGTAGGTTCTTAAAACTTCTAAAGTATATTTGTATATACAAATATGATAATAACATATGCAATATGCAAAGGATATTAATTCAACTAACTATAAAATATCCTAGTCTGCAGTCAAGCCGTCTCCGCTCTGAATTATTTTTGTATTCAATGATATTACCTATTTAGGTAATATCACAAAAAAACATTTTACTAGGAAGGAGATAGTAAGACATGTTTCTAGACATTTTCATAATATAATCTGTGCTTCAGCTACTGCTTGTAAGTACCTATATTTTATTTTATTTTTGTTTTATAATACCAACGCCTGAAGCCAATTTTACGAGTATTTATAAATCAATATACAAGTAAATACAACAGTAATATGGTATGTAAGTAATACACGTATAAATAATAATATATATAAAACAAATTAAATCCAAACATATGGCTTGCATTTTATATTGCATCAATGTGTCAATTTTGTGTATAACACCTATAGCATATTCCATAACATTTCCATTAATTGATTCAAACTTTCAAACTATTATAATTAATATTTTGCAAACGCTAATTTTGGTCAAAATTAATCAAAAAATAGTTTTGTTCTTTTATTTAACTGTATAATAAATTGTACATTTTGATTTTATGATAAAAAAAAATGAATAAATCAATATGGACATTATGTCAAATATATTAGAATTAAGCAAATATATTGAAACTTAATTAATTATATTCTGTTTCATGATTAGGTAGGTACCTTATTATTATTAACTATTATATTATGGTTTTAATTTTTACAAAACACGATATATGTGTTTAATGTATAACAATATATAATAAGTTCATGAGTAAAAATCTTTTATTTTAATAAACAATATAAAAAATAGTAATAACTTATAATATAGGTACCTACTTAGGTAGGTTATTGCAATAAGTAAACAATATAGCTGAATTTGTTCAATTAAAAATGATTGTGTGTACCTTCTATGGGTAAACTGAAATCCTTAATATATTATGAATACCTAATAACTATTATACTAAGTATTAGCCTCTTAATTACTTATTAGTTATTACCAAGTAATTGAACTAGAATAAGTTTATATGATATGACTAGGTATATCAAAATAATTAGTATAGAACTGAATTGTATTATAATTATTTAAATTTAACTTTACATATTTTTGTTATAGATTTACAGACAAGGTAGTGGAAGATTTTTAAAAACTTTTTATGAATTATGGTATAGAATTTTAATCATTAATATCATGCGTTATATGTTTTGTACATTACTTACAATTATGTGTTCTGAGTAGTTTAAAAATGCACCCATAGCAAGTTGTGTAACTAAAGCTAGAAAGGTAATTTTAAAATAAAATATTCTTAATAGTTAATTTTTAGAAAAATATACCAAGACTTAGAATTTAAAATGTTATACTGGTGAGTTATACTTCAATTTTGTATCATTATGAATGTAGGTTAGTGCTCTTAATACTGCCAAGACAGGGCTACACTTGCATTACAGAAGAAATATCTTAACTTGTACAATTTTCACAGTTTATGGTTGAAAGTTTAAAACTATACATGAATCAATTGCCGATGGTTCAATACCAGCTAAGTCCATAAAAACAACTTGGTGAAATAAATTAAAGAGAAATATTTGGAAAGTATCAAATTCTTAGCGAGTATACGTATTTTTTGTATAATGAGAATGTGTTCATAAATGTATTATACTATTACACTATTATAGTATTATGTATACATAAATAACAATATTCTCATTTCATTTATTATTTGGAATCTGTTACAGAAATTTTTGATGATTGGTATATTGTAATATTTTTAGAGGCCTAAGTTATGGTATTTGATGGTACAATAAACCAAAAACCAAAAAATGCTGCATTCTTACTCTAATGATTAAATTTATCTTTAAGAACATAAGGACAAGGTAAAAGTGAAACACAGTGTAAAAAAAAAAAAGGATTTGAAAATATCTATAGGTAAATACTTTTTAAAAGTATCCTTTACAAGATTGTCCAAAACCCAAAGTAGATACTGTATCACCCTCAAAGTAATAAATTGACCATACTGAATTATCTGTATAGTCCTATAAAGTATGCATTAAACCTGTTAAGTAAATGTTGAAATATATATTATTATCAATAGGCACAAGCAAATTCTAAATTGATATATGCGATCGTATACGCAATTCACCCATATTGAAGGAGGTCAATAGCCACTCGACGTAGTTTGGTGTATATGACAACCCAAGTGATTGGTCATTATTTTTGTTTGTTTGGTTGTTTTATCAATAACATGGTTAAGAATAATTATCGATCATTTCTGTAGATAAATTATAGTTTTTTTTACCTAAGATATGTGCATACCGACATTTTAAACATTTACGGTTTTTCTAATACTCTACTCTCGTTTAAAAGTGTACAGGTACATAAAAGAAATAAATCGCCTTATTTATTGATACTTTACTACAAATGACTATCTATTCTAAATCCACCCACGTTGTCAGTTTCGCTCTGCCACTCGTACAATTTTGATCTAATAATCTAAAAGGACCGTGACCGGTGTAGAGATACTTACAACGGATACACAGACCCTGCAATTTCAACAAGACATGTGACAATTACAGGTTATATAACATGCTAGAATTATATTCAAAATTACAATAAAATATAAAAGGTACCTATGTTGAAAATTCTGACATTTTTCTTTTTGAATGATAATTATTGTTTGAATAATATTTTTTCGTAATATGAGAAAAGTAAATATTATATTTGGCGAATTGTTAAGAATTGTATACAATATAATATGGGTAAAAAACTTACAACTACTTAATATATAGGTACTGTATATTGTGTTCATATAATATTAATGCATAATAAGGAACCCTTAGAATAAATATGTCAAAATAATATAGATGTACACCTCAATATACACTAACGAATATGTTATTTATTGCGTGAAATATAAATTTAAATGTAGGTATATTTAATGAAACACCTTGTCAGTACTCAATAAATTACTGTACCTAATACCTACTATAGTGACTTGCAGAAATGTTTTTAATAGTTAAACCTACATTTATATAATTCACGTTTAACTAGGTACCATATAAATTAAGATTTATAACATTAATTCTGTTTATTATAAATTGTTCTAGTCACACTATTTTTTTGACTTACAATATATATTGTTTTTTAAATTTATTTTGAAATGATTGATTCTCATTTTAATGGCATAATTATTCGAAGACGAATGGGTGTATTAAATGGTAAACAGCTTAATATTAAGCCAATAGGATATGGCGAAGGAAATTATTTACGGAAATTTTCCATTGCCACAAGTTTACATGGTGTAATTTATTTAGGTGAACCCAAACGACCATATTTAGAAAGGTTGGTACCATATAAAATATATTATTCTTATTAATTGTACGAACAATTGTATCATAATTTCAAAATAGTTAATTCTTTTTTTTTTACAAAATATGTTGTTATTAGCTTCTGACCAAAAGTTTTTTTAGCTCGATAATTAATTGAATATCTTAAACGTAACAATAAAACTTAACTACTAAGTATACTAGATAGCTCATTAGCCAGATATGTTATACTGGTTATAGCCATATAGGTATCTACACCGATAATAATAGTCAATATAATATAAAATGTATGTGTTATGGAATGGGGGTGGTGTTGAGTGGCATTTTGTTTAATATAAGGATGTAAGTGAAATTAGAAGAGTTAAGTATAGATTTAAGTCCGTCGAGGAATTTGGTTATTATGTGAAGAGGTTGATCGAGTGTTGGTGGTGAGTTGGCTGTAATTTCAGCGTATGACGATTTTGCCATTTGGTTTGACCTGGGGGCTCCGTTTCCAAAATAATTAATATACCTATACTTTTAAAAAAAATTGCATTATTATTGGTATAACTTTTCTTCGATCCACTTGAAAGTAAAGTTAGCTGAAAATAATAAATATTAACTCGAAAATGTGCTGTGTGCGGTATACCGTATATATTGCGTATACCGTATACGTATAAGTTTTTTCGTTTAGGAAATATGAAGAAATCTCGAATTTTACTAATTAGGCTTAAACAATTTGTAATTGATCGCACACCTTAACATTAAGGTTAGGTTAGGGGGGGGAGGGGGGTACGTAAAATAAATTAAAAATATTTATAGTTAATAAACGAAATATTGTTAAATTATCAAACAAAGTTAATTATTTTTTTTTTAGATAACTTAAAAATATAATATTTTTGTATATAACCAGGATATTTTGGATTTGTGTCATATCATTGGTGTTCCTTATGTGTGGATATCAAATAAAACAACTGTATAACAATTGGATGGAAGGTAATATTATGACAATATTAAATGAAAGTAATAGACATTTTTCAGCCTTGAATGATGTACCATTCCCTGGAATCACAATATGTAGTGATTTGCAATTGCAGAACCTTGACAATAATCTTACGATTTTAAATCAAACACTTAATAGGTACGTATATGGTATACAACGTACTTACTCATATAGGAAAATACGTTTGACCAACCTGTAAATTATATAATAATTTTCTATATAACATATTAGCAAATTTATATTTATTTCAGAGAATATGAAGATAGCATAAACTTAATGTGTCATGTTTATGAACCTAATTTAAATATCGGTCAACATTCTATAAATTCAAAAACATGGGATTTATTACTAAACGTAAGATTTTATGACAATATTAATTGTCTGTGGTCTATGCAACTTACGCTTAATTTTAACTACCAACTGGTTGGCGAAAAATGTAGACTATATAGGTACTTTATGCTCTGTCGCTCTGTATATAGGTAATGTAAGTACATATAAGTGGGTTTCTAAAAATTACCAGTTTAAAAACTAATCAAGATTTATTATTCAGGAACTAAAAAAATTTATCAACTTACAAAGAAAATATATTATATTATGTAAATTATATAGGTGGGTGTATACTTATTAATATATTTATATATAATAGTTCACTATTTAAAGTTCGAATTTTAACAAAAGGTGTAAAAATCACAAAAATTTACAAATTATTTTGTGTTAGAAATTCATAAAAATGTTTCTTTTTAAATTTAAGATTTTAAAAATTCAATACAAGATTTCTTATAAGTTTGTCTACCTTTTTCAAGAAGAAAATGTCTGTAATAAAGTTAAATTACATTTTTATGAGCATTTGAAGTTCAAATTTTTACAACATTGCATATTCAGTCGATTTATCATGTAGCGATTATCTTATTTTGTTGTAGTTCCAAAACGAATAACCGTAAACACTTGAAATTTATATCATATCTTTATTTTATCAATTCATATACTCGATAACATTTTCAAGACATTTGGACTCATTTCGAGCAGTTTATGGACATTTTAAATTTCCAATTTTTTAAATTTTTTTTTCTATAAATGTCAATAAAATTGTATTTGGGTAAAAAAGAAAAATGAAAACAGGTTCTGAAAGGGTAATGAACAAGGTTCCTGATATATTGTTACAATATCAGTTGAAAGATATTAAAAATTAATTTTCCATATTTTTTTTGTTGTCATGTAAAGTTCAAATTTTGACAACATTTATCAACCTTAAAATTAAAAAATGATTTTGTAGTTAAAAATTTATAAAATATTCAAATTGTATAGCTAAGGATTGAAAATTTAAAAGAAGGCTCCACGTAAGTTGGTTATTCGCTGTAACCTAAAATCTCAAAAATATAAACACAGTTTTTTTTTATAGTTTTTTTAACATTCAAATTTGGACGAAATTAAGAATAACGATTTTAGTTATTTTGTCGTAATTTTTATAATGATTATTCAACATACCTGCTACCGTATTAATAATAAGTAATAACAATATAAATATAATATAAAATATTCACAGTGACAAACCATCTCAGGTCAGAATCGTTTTTCATATACAATATGATATATCATTGAATTAAAATTGAATACTATCCATATTATGCCGTGACCCACTTATAACCTACTGTACAGCAGAGCGACATCCACTTACCCACCTTTTTATATTATTAGCTGACTTAGCAAACGTTATTGTATTGCCAGTAAAGAATTTTTTTTTTGGCTGATATACCACATTAAAATCATAACCAATGGATGCATCAGTTGAACTTATTTGTGAATATGGCTTCGATAGGTTTTGTGGCTTCGGAGATCACCAACTAACGTAAACAAAACTATTACTGACAAAAAGCATTTATACATATTATTCTAAAAAATTGTTTACAATATTTTAAATTTACTAATCGATTGTAGAATATGCTTTATCATTTGTGGATTCGTAATATTTTAAAATATCATTGAAATATTATACACATAAAATGTCCAAAATGTTGAACGTGATACTGTATGCGAAATCAATGCAACTATTATTAGGTGAAAATAGGTAGGTAACTACTAACTATATTATCATATATGGGCATAGAGAAGAAAGTCTGTTTTGGGAAAAAGGAGTTACGCTCACTACATTCTAATAATCTATACTTATTTGATTAATTTTTATATGTGCTGGGAATTTTTTCTTCATAATTCCTGTTCCTGTAGATAGATTGAAGATCGGTATGTCCATATATAACTAGTTTAAAATATATTTTAAACATTTTTAAAAGATTAATACCTACCTATAGTAGTTTGTACATTGTAGTATTATACTCATGTATATTATGGGCTAGTAGGTAAGTACCTTATTAGCCAGCTGTATTTAAATATCATATTTATTCAGGGTTTAAAACAGAGTACTAGTTATTAATTGATTGTAATATATTTATACTAATAACTAGTAGGTAATATAGGTTATGGCTTATAGGTACCTAAGTAGTAAGTAATAATTAGTATAAATTAAGTATAACTATAAAACCACTTGAACTATTCAGGGTTGTTTTAGATAACAATAATTATAATACATAACTTGATGATTTATATTGCACAACCAGCAAGTATAAGGCTGTAGCAGTGTAGTAGGTACGTTATGTGATTCATACAAAACTGCCAAATAAAAAAAAATTTCATTTTTATTTCAAACATTGTTTCGTATAATACCTAGGTGCCTACATTTAAAACGAATTACTAATTAGACATTATATTTACGACAAACAATGAATTATTAGTCCGTAGTCGTTTATGAAATATACTGTTTTAATAAGTCTGTATATTTTTTAAGGCTCATAGAATTTTTTGTAAACAACGTGTTATATCAATAACTTGGATTAGAGAAAAAATCAATGTACCTTGTCAATATTTCCAACCAGTTTATACAATTTATGGAGTTTGTTATTCATTGAATATGGTTCCTTTTCATCAACTGCTTAATAATGACTATAATCAAGTGTAAGTTATTTTTCAATACATAATATAGCCCATAATGTAGGCCTATACCTATAACCTATATCATAAGAATCAGATTTAGGAGGTCGCTACGTTGCCCGCACGTGTTCTCTCTGTTTTACAAACGCATAACATACCAAACTGTACGCTCAGTAGATTACGTTTAGGTTTAGCTCTGTTAGTTTAAATATAAGAGTGAATTTACCTCTTGTAAAATTTAAAGGTAAGATTATTATTAAGTGAAGCTTGAAGGTTTTTTATATATTTATTTTAAAACAAGTTATGAGTATTTTAAGATTGTAAATTGTTTGTGCATTTTAAAATACTCATAACAAGCTTTAAAATTAAAATCTAAAAAAAACCTATGAGGTAGGTATATATATATTATATTTATATTATTTTATATTATATCTACACTAGAAAATATTTTTACTTCTACATTTTATAAGAGGTCAATTCACTCTAATTTTCAAACTAACAGAACTAAACGTGATCTGGTGAGCGTACAATAATTTTCTATGTTATGCGTATGTAAGACAGAGAGAACGTATGTGGCTGTAGTGCCCTCTTAAGAATTTTGTGCATGGATTATGCACTACATGCTTATATATTAATATATTATTATATATACTTTATGCATCTTGTGTATAGGTTATCAAATTTGAATCATACTAAAGCAGATATTATAACAAATGCAGACAAAACTGCATGGGATCCAGAAATTGGATTTAATAAAAATGCAAAGCCATTTAATTTACCATGGAAAGTTACAGGTGATACTGTCGAAGATTCTGTTATAATACGATTCAACTTAAAAAATGAAAACACTAAAAAACACTGCCCTAAAACTGATAAAGGAATGACGGTAGGTACCTATATTATAGGTACATATTTTTTTTGAATATAGAATACTAGAATAGGTAGGTCTATATATCTATTTACAATTTTGGTAGTTTCCTGTTTACAATTTATCTGTATACAATAAACATACAATTATATACAATTTCGAATGTTTATAATTATTTAACTTGCTATAATTTGTTATAGTTATTTTTACATAGTCCGATTGATGTACCTGCTAATATCCAACCTACAGCTTATATTGCTGTCGACAATATAGCTTATATTACAACAACATTTACGTTGTTAACAACATCTGAAAGTATTTTAAATTGGAAACCGGATATTCGACACTGTTATTATCAGCACGAGAGGACTTTAAAGTTTTTTAGAATATATACAATTAATAACTGTGATATTGAGTGTAGAGCCAATAATTCGTTAAAGATGTGTGGTTGTGTGGCTTACTACCACCCAAGTGAGCATGTATTCAGTATACCTATTATAATAGTATAATATAGGTATTATATTGTATAATAGTATAATATCTATCATAATATCCATTGATTTAAATTGTAGTAATTGTACCATTTTTACTGTTCAAAGTAAATGATTAAGTCATCAGTGGTTAAAACCACATATTTCAAATAGAGGATATACCTACAATTAATACTTTGATTCTCTCCCCTTTCAGTTTTAAATGCTTGTATAGGCAATGGCCTCATTTCAGTTTTCAGTAGAAGGCCGGGGGCTAGCTCAAATGTGTAACTTAAATAAGACCTGTCGCTTCGTTCGCGATTAATTACCTATTTATCAATGTGACAGTAATTTCACAGTACGATACTTTTTCAAAATATTATGAAAATAGGACAAATAGGCATGTTTTTGAGCTAGTATAAAATATAATAATGGTTAAATGGAAACAACTGGCCTACGGCACATATACTGCTTTTAAAAAATTGACAAGGGCAAATGCCCACCTATAGAAAATTTGGGTTCAGTAGAACCGATCTTAAGATTTTTAGATTTAATATAAGAATTAATTTATTTAACTACTATCAAACTTAATGTCAAGAACCTAACCTAACCGTCTTACACACGTATGACATACCTAATTTCCGTTCGGTTGTTTCAATAGGGTGCTGTCAGTTTTGATATTAGAGTGAATTGACCTATTATCAAACTTTGAAGTAATAACATTATCTGTGTTTTCTCGTTGGTCTTTTACGATATTTCAATTTTTAAGTGAGAAATGGGTATGTAAAGTATTAATATTTTAAAATGCTCATAACTCGTAAAAATTAAAATATCGTAAAAAACCAACGAGAGAACACATAAAATAATAATAATATAATAATAGGTTAATTCACTCTAATATAAAAACTGACAATACCCTATTTAATCTAGCGAACGAAAATTTGCTATGTCGTACGTGTGTAAGACGCAAACAACACATGCAGGTGCTACGTCCTCATAAGGTATAGGTTCTGTTGAATGAAAATGTATGTTGCGGGTGGGTCAGAGAGAAAAAAATAATGCACCGATTCTATTTTTAATTAATAATAAGTACTTTAAAATAAATTGTGTTTAATATATTAGAATATAACATATGGTAAACATTTCATACAAACATGATATTATAACAGAATACTGAATAGGTAGTAGTTTTTACCATAAGGCGTAGAGTTTGGCGAAAGTACCAGTTCAATCTTATGTGCAAATCCGGGTGGATTTTCTTGCTGGGTAACTGTCTAGGAAAAAAGAACAACCACCCCCACCCCGCCACTTTGTAAAATTAAAAACTATCAAGTTACAACATACATATTGATATAAATAACGTTATATTTAGGAGATATAAACACTCCAATATGTGGTTCTGAAAATTATAAATGTATGCGGCAGTATTCGAATGATGGTAAACTACATAATATTTTATTATAATAATATAAAACCAAAATAATTAATGCAACATTACATTTTTTTTTAGTTTATTCAATCTTTGACAAACATTTGTTTACTATAAATACTACAAATGATTGTAATTGTTTAGATGTCTGTACAGGCATCAGATTCAAACATAACGTTGTGTACACGCATAGGAATTTGACAAAGAATGTTAAAAATCCCCAAAAACGGTTGAAATTTTTAATTAATTTTGGGATTTTAAACATTATATTTTTTTAAATTGTTTTTATTTATTTATTTATTTAGAAATCAATACAGATCGATTATTGTTATGTACTACAAGAGAAATTTATGGAGTATACAAAGAACTGCCTTGATACCAGTTAATGAATTATTAGGTGAGTATATAGTATACTTAATACTTATAGGTATAGACACTGCTGCAGCACAAGTGGACTACAAATTATTATTTATTAACTAAACTCTTTATTTCTATAACCCATAAAATATAAGATATTAACCGATTGTATGATAGAAATATTTACTCATTTTTCACCTATTTTCCTTCTTTTCCCTTAGGTAATATTAATTTTTCTTTTGTCAGTTCTTAAACTTTTTAAGTAAGTAGGTACTTCAGTTATTTGATATATCTACTTCTAATACAATTTCTAAATTGTATCTTAAATACTCAATTATTAAAATTCTACGCTCTAGCTTTGTGCAATGCACTTAATATTCTGTATCAAATATCAATTAAGTACAATATTTAATGTATACAAACAATTTTTTTCAAAACTGCACAATAATCGAAATTTTTTTTTTAGATTTAATAAAACTTATATTTATAATATGTTTTTTTCAGGTAATATTGGTGGATCCTTAGGATTATTTCTTGGGGCAAGCATAATTAGTGTGTTTGAACTTATATACTTTTTTGTGGTACGATTATACGTTGATCGATGGAACAAAAACAAAGTAAAAAAAGATGTTAAAAAAACTCGTAAATTTCCTCTGATATATAGTAAATTTCGAGTGTAGGTACTTACCGTCATTGAAGAGTATTAATCAATGATCAATCCTTGTATTTAAAAAATCGATTTTAAGCGAAGGAGATGACGGGTGAATCAGTACCTATCTGTTTCTAAGGATAGTTCGTCTTATATTTGCATTGTTAGTGTTTTATTAATTCAGTAGATACCTATGCATATGGTAGTATCAGAGGCGTAAATTTGGTTAGAAATCTGGGGGCTAGAAATATAAATTAACACTTATTAACATAATTTATTATACTTTCGAGGTTATATAGGTTCGGAAATACTTTGGAAGAGGGCTTCAGGAGTTTTTAGCCCCCATAAGCACCCCCCCCCCCTGCAGTGGGTAATATTGTAGGTACTTAAATGTTAAAGCGTTAAACTAATTGTTGTCAAACACCTGACTAGCATACTAGATAGCTCATTAGCCAGATATGTTGTACTGGTTATGGCCATATAGGTATCTACAACGATAATAATAGTCAATATAGGTAAGTACCAATGTAGGTACTAGGTTGATACTGTAGAATAGCATGCATATAGGTTCGATATATTATAATTAGCTTAAAATAATTTTAAAATAACTAGTATTAAATATATTTAGAAAATGTCATTGTTTATAGAGAACAATAATATACGTAATGGTAAATAGTTTCAACTCTTAATATTTTAGATTCTGAACGAAGCGAAAGAAGCTATTGACTTTACAATGATGTGTGTTATTTTTCTGTCTGTCATCAACTTTTGGGATGGTAAAACTGTAAAATTGAATAAAAAGTTTCATCAACTAATGTTTGTTATTTTATTTCAAATTCAAATATCGAACTTCTATCACACTTTAAAAATCTTGGCGTTATTTTTGACTCATAATTAAATTTCTTATCACATACCTAGGTAACGAAATGATAAAAAATTAAGCAATGCGTAATTTATATATCATCAAACAAGTATAATATATAATCAGAGGCGGAACTAGGGGGGGGAGGGAGCCGGGGATTGATCCCCGGGTGTAACATTTTAGTGGGCTTAATTTTTGCCCACAGGAATGAAAAACAAAAAATAAAATCATCATACATGGTAATCGTACATAATCGTAATTCTATTATTAAAGCGCATAGCTGCGCGATCGGCTTTTGCCTGTCGACAATTTGCCTGTACATATATAGATTATAGACTATAGAGACAGACTAATAATACAAATTATATATAAATGTATTTTATCAATAATAAATATGAAGGTTATCGTCGAGGCACGGCGACGACGCTGACAAAAATAAAAACAAAATTAATTACCACAGTGATAAATAATATTATTCTGTCATTTGTCATTTGGGGGGAGCACGGCCAAGTGCCCAACCCTCTCAGGGCACGGAGTAGCCAGTAGGTAATATACATCATTCTAATTAACGGTAACATTATGAATAGATTCGTATAAATATTTTAAGTATACTAGTATACTGGTGTGTTATAGGTACAATAATTTTTAAGATTCTGAGTGAAAATGTGAAACTAGGAATTTATTGAAGCATTTGAAGGTGTGTTTTTGTTAAAATTTCTGATACCTACACAATAACTTTTACAAGATTATCAATCAACGTACGATATACTATTATACCTGTATAATATATTAAAAATTATGTTAATATTTTCTACTATTATACATTATAATATTTACCAAGATGGGTACCTATACATTTGTTTAAGTTTAAAATTAAGATTTGATTTTAAATATTTGATTTTTCTGTTTTTCTTTTATAAATTGTTAAATTTAATTACATTTTTTATTGTCTTAAATTGTGTACCTTTATCAGAATGAAAGATTTTATATTGCACCATAAAGATTTATTGTAATTGAGGCGCATGGACATTTTACTGTTAAGTATTCCTAATAATCTTGGTTTTATTTTGTAGGTTTGTAATTAATTTAACATAGTATAATATTACATAATATATAATATTAAAGAGTTTACTTATTAAATAATTAGTTGTTGCATTTAATAAGTATGATATCTTCAAGGTTATCGTTGTTCATGTTAGTTCAAAGTTTGTCATATTCAATCCATCCACACTGATTAACTAAAACACAAATATAATGATTAGATGACGAATGGACAATAGTATTTTTCCATTCAATTTTAGATAACTTAAAAAAAAAGGAAAAAAATAAAAAGGAAAATTATTTTTTGTGGTATAAGCTGTTATGCTAAGATGCTATGCGCCTCAATTTATAATGTTTTGTAATACAGAATCTATCTGCATGTCTACATATTACATTAATTCGTAAATGTAGTAAATAATTCAATATTTTATAATTTTTAATTATATTACAGCAGTCGACATAATATTAATTTAAGTAATTTAACAATTTATAATTCTTATAATTTAAGTGTGTAAAGAAAGTATTGAAAATAACTGTTAATAGCAGATTTGTATATAAAAAACAATTTTAAAAAAAAGTTCTTTCATTGAATTAAACAAGTTTATTATTAATAATTTTAATAGTTAGAAAAGAAAGAGACTCTCTTTAAGATACTTTAATAGTAGTGTAAAAATCAGAATAACTCTTATCCAGTTTAGTTATTGTAACATAAGTAATAACATTCTATGACTCAGTCTTGTAAAGAATACTTTTAAAAAGCATTTATAAATACTTTAAAATACTTTATCTTTTTTTTTTTACAATGTGTTTCACCTTTTTACCGTGACCTTATGTTCTTATAGATAAATTTAATCATTACAATGATAATGCAGCATTTTTTAGTCTTTGTTGTATTTACTATGATTGATGAACTCTATAAATCAAGAGGTTGTACAATTTGTATTATTTTATTTAAATTTGGCGTCCCTTATATAAAGTAAGACGAAAAAACTATTTAAAAATAGATAGTATTTAATTTTAAATACGGATATGTTCAAAAAAGTATTCAAATACTGTTCACAAGTACTTTTTTCAAATGTATTTGGAATGCGTATTTGTGAACTTAAAAAGTATTTGAATACCTTTACTCAAGTACTTTACAAGACTGTCTATGAGTAAGAACTAGCTTGATATTTTTAACTTTGTTAGTTAACATTATTATGTGTTTAAAAGTCGATAAGTATGTATAGTATGTTTATAATTGTACTTCTAGTTATTAGAAAACAATTGTAGTGAATGATATATTTTCAGCCTTGGTCTATGATTTGACGCAATTTAAATATGTTCTCACCGAGTGTAAAATATCTTAGTTCCACCTCTGAATATATTAGACATATCTATTATATACCTAGTGGATAGTAATTACTAATTATTAGTATAGGTAGGCACTTTTAGTAATTCTTCTAAAGTTCTAACTAGTTATTGTTCTGTTGTTCGCTCTAATTTTGGTTGACAATACTTCGAAATAAATAATATTATTGAATCGTTTCAAAACAACTTTTTACGTGTTTAATTTCTTTTAACTTTAATTATATAATATGTATATATATACCTATCCATTAATTAATATGGCCACTTCAAACCAGTTTTAAAATTTACCAATCTATCCCCACTTAAAGAAAGCCGCATGCTACTATGTAATTTACTTTTGAGTTTTGGGTGATATTGTCCCAAACTTCTTCCATTATCCGCTGAAAAATAAACTACTAGCTAATGCAAGGAATAACAATCTATTCCATCCAATTCCTTCTAATACTAATTATATGTCTAATAGTCCCGAAAAACTCCTAAATCCTGATGATTGCAGACTTGCAGCCTGCATACGATTCTAATATATATATATTTTTTTAAATCATATAATATATTCTTGCACAATGTTACCTGTTTGTAAAATGTATTACAGCGTAAGTTTTATTTTTTTTTGTATTATACTTCACACTATTATCATGTTTGATGTAGGCTTATTTATTTTGTTGTGTAGAGGGGTGGCTCCAGAGACAGCTGTGTGTGTGTATGTCGGAGGGGGGGGGGCTGAGTCATAATTTTTAGAAAACTTTCGACATTACCTATTATATGTTTTTTTTAAATTTACTACTAAAAGTATATGTACCATTTTTTTAGAAATACGGTTTGGAGAGGGGGCTACCACTAGGGCCACACATGGAGCCGCCCCTGGTAGGTACTAATCACGAACACGCAATAACAAATTTGTGTGATTATATATTCATATTTCATATGTAATAGGACTAGGATCTGTTTATAAAATAATAAGTAAATAAATCTGCATAAGACAGAATAATTTATTTAATCAAGGAGGAACTATAATTTCAAAGGAATTTTCTGGAAGATACATTACAGTTTTAACTATCTATTTACCTAGGTACTTCCAATAATTTTACTTGGTAGGCACTAGGCACTTACACTGGCGTCTGGCACTACCTATCAATAGTTTAGTTTCATATTAGTTATACTGTGATTATATCTACCTTTAAATGGATTTATTTACAAAAAAAACGTGTCTGTGATGCCGCATCGTTAACTATATTGATTGTAAAGAAAGTTAACCACGTTTATTTATAACCCATTTATTGTTAATTGTTATTAATTATAATTTATAATATTATTCAGTTGCGTTATTAGTAGAGCGCGGATTTCTATGCAATTGCATATTTTTTTCCTTTTAATATTTTTGGATTGTTGTTAGTTATCTCCACGAATCATCATAATTTGAAGCTAATGGTGAAATTGTTTTTTGCATATTTCTGCATATTTAAAGGTTATTGCATATTTTGGCATATTTTGGCAAAATTCAAAATTTATTACTTATTGAAGCGAACATATAAAAAAATGTACAAAATAATATTTTGTCAAGAGAAAAATTAAAACTAAATTTCATAGTCACCAAATAATAATTTATACATATATTTATTTAAACTTTTATAAGATAAATAATCGATTACGACGTAAACTTAATCGCTCTTGCTGTGTCAGTCGGTTATCGACATACCACTCGGCATTCGGTTATATCGTTTTTCGTTGTCCGTAAATCATTAATATGCCGAAAAAAAAATGTGTCTACCTATAAAACTGATAAACGACACAGCTTCACAGAAGAAAAACTTGAAATGCATATGATTATTAATTTTAATAATAAATAAAATTTTAAAAATAAATTAAGTTTTTAGAAAATTCCCTAAATTGTTTTTATTAAGTATATAAGTAATTAATTATTATGTTTTATTGTAAATTTTAAACAAATATAAAATTTTTGCATATTTTTTACATTATTTCATGATTTTGACTGCATATTTTTTACATATTTTCATGATTTTTACAGCATATTATATGGCATATTTCGATACTTTCAAGTGCATAAAAATCCGCGCTCTAGTTATTAGCGTAGATACAAGGAAACTGCATTAATGCATCCAAATCGTCTGAAGTGAAATTTGGGCCTTTTTTGTAATAACAGTGTAAGAAAAATTGTGTTTATTTTATCATGTGAAACATTATATAGTATTTGGTAGCCTGTACATGAATACACCATACATCCATAATAACTATTAATATCTACATGCGTCCAACCTGCCGCTATAACTATAAAACTTACAGTAGGTAGGAAGGTACAAAATTATTACTAATAAGTAGCCAAGTAGAGTTAGGATAGTATAGGATCAAGCATTTTTTTTTATGATAAACGGGATATAGCTTTCGAAGCACAAAATATGATTTGATCATCCACGAATTCAGATATAGCCATATAGGTATAGTTTTAACTTTGTATTTTTGGTTCTTTATTGAAATCAAGGTAACATTTTTTATTTATTTTCATTTACACTTGAAGAATTTTATGGTAGATATAAATTCGTAACTGAAATAATATCGTAATTCAATATTGTCAATTTTTATAAAGATAGTTTGTTAAATAGGTTTATTTTTTACAGCAGTATTAAAATCATCAAAATCCTTCATTTAAATTTTTTCGTAGTATTATAATTGAAATAATTTCGTACCGAAAAAGTATTTAGTACTATTTACTAATTAAAAATTATAATATTTTTTGGTCATTATTGGGTCATCAAAATCCTAGATAGCCCTACTAATAAGTAATTAGTGCTAAAATAATTATTTGGAACAAGTCTAGTTTACCGGGCACCTTTTTTTTTTTGAAATTTTTTTTTTTTTAAAGAGTTGTTTTGACGAGTTAAGAACGATGATGCAAAAAAAATTTGCGGAAATGATTATTTTGGAAGTTATAGCCTCCCAAAGTTAACGATTTTACGTTTTACGCATGCGCGCAACACTACCTATACTAATAATAACATAGGACCTCGAGATTTTTATTTTAAAAGGTTACAAGTCACATTTTGTTTTATTATGTTTAATTTTTATTAACTATTCAAAGCATTCGTTTTCATCAGTTTCACATTCATTTTCATCATTTTCATCAGTTTCACAGTCATTTTCATCTTCTCTATCTCAAATTGTTTAAAATCAAATAAATTTAGATACTTACTGACTGCCATCTTTAAAGCTTGTGTAAGTACTACATGCGACGACGCGACATACATTATAGAATCATAAAATGATTATTATAATAACAAAACAATTATATCGAGCACAGATAAATACCCGATGGTATACCCAATTAAATAACTATATTCATATTCCTATTATAATTATGTTATTAAATATATCTTTTATAGATAACCAAATCACCTATATTTAATTACTTACAGTTAATTACCTACAGTAAGCAGGGCAGTGATTACACAGTTTGCGGCAATCGTCGCTGCGCTCCTCGGCGCCGTCGCTCCGCTCCGCAAATCGAAAATATCCCCCCGACTTGCTATGCAACACTACCTTAAGTAGGTTACAGGGTAAGTTATGTCGTAGTATATGGGCAGTGTTACACAGTTAAAGTATAAAAACAATTAAAAAAGTCCTCCGGTCGCCAAATTCGAGGTCCTCGCGCGGCATTAGTAATGTTGCGCGCATGCGTATAAACGTAAAATCGTTAACTTTGGGAAGCTATAACTTCCAAAATAATCATTTCCGCAAATTTTTTTTTTGCACCATCGTTCTTAACTCGTCAAAACAACCCTTTTCAAAAAAAGAATTTCAAAAAAAAAAGGTGCCCGGTAAACTAGACTTATACCGATATTACAACGTCCGTGAAGTTGGCCCCCCGACTTCACCCGATCAACTTCAAACCTATGTCTGGCCCCCCGGCACAAAAATATTGATATCTGTTAAAGTATGGAGTTGCAAATTTCCAAAACCGCGTTGCAAATAGTTGCAAATAAGTTGCAAAATATTGGCATAGGTCTGGAGTGGATCGGGTGAAGTCGGGGGGCTAGGTGAAGTTGGCCCCCCTAAAAGTAAATCACCGATTGCGGCGAAAGTATGGAGTTGCAAATTTCCAAAACCGCGTTGCAAATAGTTGCAAATAAGTTGCAAAATATTGACATAGGTTTGAAGTTGATCGGGTGAAGTCGGGGGGCCAACTTCACGGACGTGATATTACATATTATTATTATGAATTCAAATATTGGAAATATTTATTTAATATTACTAAAATAAACAAATCCAATATTCATGCCACTGGTCACCACCACTCAACAGGCGTTAGACACCAAAATTGAAAATACCAATGCTGAATGCTGATACAGGCGTGCTTTGCGCGAAATGCGAATGTTGATGTTCTTCATTATAATTGTGGTAATAACCACGAATAATAAACCAATTGAGAATTTATTATATACCATTGACCACGGACAAATAATCAGAAATTGAATAAATTCTGTGATATTATAATGATAAGAACTGATAATAACTAGGAAATGAAAATGTAAATTTTAGTTTGTAGTTTGTACCTATCATATATATATTGTCTTTTATACTCAAGATTACATTTTATTTTCTTTGCATCAATTATTCAATTGCATGTCGCAATATCTCTATAATTACTTATAATTACTTATAATTACTATTACTTTTTAGCCATTTACTATTTAGTATATAGTACGCAATCATTAACAGAAGACGGTACAGCTCTCTAACTTTCTTGTGTAATATTACTTAAATTGTTACTTAAAATTTGCGTGTATAATATTTCTACGCAAAAAATCATGCAACTGTAATTCTTTCTTTAAGGGTAACTTGTTTAATGTACACAATTTAAGAATTCCAATTTCTAAAATGTTAAATATCTTATTCATATTATGTGATTTTATTTTTGTTTTACTAGTGCAATTATAACTCATAATAAACATGAAGTACATATTATGCATGTCATTTACGTTTGTGGTTTATATGGTTAACTATGTTGTTGGTCCTCCGCCAGCATATGTTGTTAACACTAGACCAACAGTCCGGTTATCTGACCAGGAATTTGAACATATTATAAAAGATGAACAAGATAATACTCAAAAGAGTCATCAACCACCACCTGATGAAAAAACATTAGTATGAATATATTTTAAAATACCATTTATTTTTAAGCAGCGGATATCATTTATATTTAATTTTCTTTAACATTATACATTTAATTAAAGATAATGACTTGCAAGTTGTGTTTAATGCTATATTGATTGTTAATATCAAAAACGTAAGTCAACATGTCAAAAACATAATCATAATCAGTAATTCAAATTATGTTTTTAGTATTAGGAATTAATGAAAGTATCTCTAATGTTGTTTATAGACATTTCAGTTTTTAAATGTGTGTACCATAATTAACTAATTTTTATTGGATAAAATTTAACTTTAAACTAAACTACTGAGTATTAAAAAAATATTATTTTTGCTTATTGAGATGTAGGTATCGAGAATAATTTCATCGTGTACGGTTAGTCATATTTATTATTGTATCAGATAATTTTAATGTAATCATGGTTGAAATATAATATTTTTTTATCTAATTAATAATTCAACCATGAATGTAATGTAATTGTTATTTTGTAGTAAATTTTAATTTGTCTAAATGTAGAAAAACAATTACGATATGTCATGTCTTAAATAGCATAAAATTTACATTTTAAGGGTGAGAAAGCAAATGTTTACAATATGTAAACATTCATAAAAACACCTATTAGTTTTAACTTATAAGTTATAACCGACATTATACCTTGGTAAAATATTTGATTCAATAATATTATGTGTGTTGTCTAATATTTTAATTTATATTTTATAGGTTGATTTAGGTATTGAATATAACCGTTATTTACGAGAAGTTGTGGAAACCTTAGAAAAAGATGACAAATTCAGAAAAAAACTTGAAACTGCTGATGAAGCGGATATTAGGGTATGTACTATGTTATAAAATATAAAAATACAATTGTTATAGATATTTACTGCAATTATATGGCCATCAAATGTAATAACCTACTATGGAAAAAAACATATACAAATCAAATATTATGACCTAAATGTATAATTTACATTTCTGTTGAATACTATGTTTAAGACTGGTAAAATTGCTGATGAATTAGAATATGTAGGGCATCATATTCGTTCAAAATTAGATGAACTTAAACGCCAAGAACTAAATAGACTACGTGATATAGCAAGAAAAGCTTATAGTGATTCTTCTGATCCAGGACATGTTGATCATCAAAATCCACATAGTTTTGAAAAGAATGATCTTTTGAAACTTATACAACAGGTATAGTGAATGCTTGAATAGGATATTGTCAGTTTACTTCTCTTGAGTTTTATTTACTCTGAAATTAAAATGTATTTGTTGACATAGTGATATTATTTTAATTTTATTAATTTTATTTGGATTAGGTTGCTAAAGATCTGGCAGATGCTGACCTGAAACGTAAACAAATGTTTAAAGAGTATGAAATGCAAAAACATTTTGAAAGAGAACAAAAAATGAAACAAATGACTGATGAAGAGCGTCAAAAATTCTTGTCGGAAGAGACAAAATTGGAATCTGAAAGAGAAGTCAAGCATAAACTTGATCCAGTATGAATTGAATAGATATTTTTTAGAATTCTGAAGTGGTTGCTAATAGTTTTCACATTTTTAAAAAAATAAATAGATTCATCACCCAGGAAGCAAAAAACAACTTGAAGAAGTTTGGGAAAAACAAGATGAAATGGAAGGAGAAAGTTTTAATCCTCGTACATTTTTTGCAATGCATGGTAAAAAATACAATAATAATTAAAATTTATAATATTTATTCCAAAATATACAATCTGTGATCTGCTTTTTAATGCATAAAAATGGAATGGGCAGAAAGCAACAAATTTAAACTACTTTTAGATTCTGAGCGGAGCGATGAATGTATTGATTTTACAATGATGTGTGTTTTTTTTTTATTTTTTTTTTATTTTGTGTCTGTCATCACCTTTTAGGACAGTAAAAATGCTTCGATTTTCTTCAATAGTACCTTTTCTGATAGGAAAGTGAATCTAGTTGGTACTTTGGGGGGTCAAAAGTTAAAATTTCCCAGTAGTTTTCATGAGCGCCTGGAAAAACAAATGAAAAATTAAGGGAAAAACGGCAATTTTCAACAAAATCGATTTTGGTTTTTGGTATAACTCTAAAAGAAATGACCGTAGAGACATGAAATTTTGACCGAATGTTTATATATGCATTTTCTACACACCATAGCATTTTCAAAATATTCTGACTTATTTTGAGCTGTTAACGGACATTTTCAGTTTCCAATTTTTTTAGTTTTTTTTTCTATAAATGTCAATAAAATTTTATTTGTTGGGTAAAAAATCTTGAAAATTTAATAGTAGGCTTCTAATATATAGTTTCAAAGGCAGATGAAAAATATTAAAAATCTGTAGTCACAATTTTTTTTTATAGGTAATCAAAGTTCAAATTTTTACAAAATACGTAAAAATGACGAAAATGTGCAATTTATTTTGAGTTAGAAATTCATAAAAATTTTTCTTTTTATATCTAAGGTTTGAAAATGTGATACAAGAATCCTTATAAGTTTGCCTAATTTTATCAATAAAAAAAAGTTTATAAGCAAGTCATATTACATTTTTATGAGCATTTTAAGTTTAAATTTTTACAAGATTAGATATTCACTCGATTTCTCATGTAGCGATTTTCTTATTTTGTTGCAATTCAAAAACGAATAACTGTAGATGCATGAAAATTTCACTGAATGTTTATATAAGCATTTTCTATACACCATCTAATTTTGAATATATTTTGAATCTTTTTGAGCTGTTTACGGACATTTTCAGTTTTCAATTTTTTTAGTTTTTTTTTCAATAAATATCAATAAAATTTTATCTGTTGGGCCAAAAAGTGTAAAAATTTAATACAAGGCTCCTGATATATTAATACAATATCAGTTGAAAAATATTAAAAATACATAGGCACAATTTTTTTTTATAAAGCATTTAAAGTTCGAATTTTGACCAAATACATCAAAATCTCAAAAATTATAAATTATTGTAATTAAACAATTATTATAAAATGGTCAGTTTTTATAACTAAGGATTGAAAATTTAAAATAAAGATTTTAATAAATAGTACATACTGTAATCAAAAAATCTAAAAAATATATAAACACAGTTATTTTTTATAGACATTTTAAATTCCAATTTAGACGAAATTACATATTAAAATCAATTTTAACGAGTACAAGTATATATTATAATATTTTTCTAGCATCACTGATAATTTTATGTTAATAATTAAATAATATGAATAATATTAATTCAACTTAGCAGCTACCGTAAAATAACAATATCAATATAATTTAAAATATCCTAAACTGACATACCGTCTCCGCTCAGAATCGTTTTTCGTATACAATGATATTATATCATTGAATTCAAATTTAATACCATCCATTATACAGTGATCTACTTGTAACCTACTGTACAGCAGAGCGACATCCACTTGACTCCCTTTTTTTTCTTACAATTATTTTAAAAGTACCTACTAAGAGTTTTTAATTTTAATCTTTTAAAATTATAAATTGCTTGTATATTTTTTAATTAAAGGGTTAAAACAACTCTTGTGAAATTGAATAGAAACCAGCATATTTTTGTTATTACAAATTGTTTAAATCAAATTTAATTTATTTTTATATAGACATTGATGGTAATGGATTTTGGGATGAAGAAGAATTAAAAGCATTATTTGTACGGGAACTGGATAAGCTTTATCAACAAGGTATGGCAAAATCAGATCTAATGGAAAAAGCTGAAGAAATGGAACGTATGCGTGAACATGTTTTTAATGAGGTCGATCTAAATAGAGATAGACTAATCAGCTGGGAAGAATTTAAGCGCATGTCTGAACAACCTAACTTTGAAAAAGATGAAGGATGGAAAACTATTGATCAAAATGAAATCTATACTAATGATGAGCTTAAACAATTTGAACATCAAAGGCAACAACAAATTGATCAAATGATTCAAAATGGTCAAGTTAGTATAAACCTTGCTAACAATATTGTATAAATCAAAATATTTCCTTACTTTTGGTAATTTATTAATTATGTAAAATGATGTACTATTTTAGATTCCGCAATATCCTCCAGAATATTATCAACACCATCCAGTAAGTAAATTTTGTAATATACATGTGTTAAAATTAGTTACAAATTAATTAATATTAGAAAAATCTCCCAATTCCCAAGTCTTATTAACTTGTAGACATTTTGAAAGTTTTTGAAAAACTAGTTTATTCAAAATATAAATTGATACCTATATTTTTTTTTATTAATGTGTGTTCACGGAAAACCTATAGTTTCCAAATATACAACGTGGGGCAGAAATACTAAGTCATTCTTAAAGAAACTCATAACAACAATTTTATTTTTCAAATTATTATTAAATATTAAATTATTCTAGTTAGAACTATAAAAAGAATTTGGTTGAAATTGAACAAATAAATAAAAAAATTATATTTTTTAAGATTATATTTGGGTATTTAATTGACCATATGACATCATTGGGTCGGGCTCGATATAATTCTCTATCTTATACGTGTAAAGTTTGATCACTTTATACAATGATTTAATCACCTAAAATGAAATTTGATTTATGAATAAATGTGTGAATTGTTGTGCTAAAGACGATAAAAGTATCATAATTTGAATAAAACATAAAGTTTTTTTTTTAAATTTATATAAGAGATAATGGCCAGTTTTTCTATAGTTGACTGCTGTGGTACCTAGTGTGGTTATTAACAAAAAATACTATTATACCTACTATTTGAAATATTTCAATTTAATTAATAATTTAACAGTCATACAGTCTGAATCAAGAACCAATAAATCATTTTTAACCTATCTATAAATGTCTAGATTGAATGAAAAAAATTTAGTTTTCAGGAATAGTGCTAATTTATAGAACTATAGTTTAATTTTTAAGTATATATTTGTAAAATTACAAAAATTCAAGGTAAAATATTAATTGATTTATTTAAATTAATTATTTTTACTGGAGCAATAACCAGTTAAAATCTAACCGTATAGTAAGAAGAATACTGTATAAATATTTTAAAATTTTCATTTTTCAGAATGTCCCAAAACCTTCACTGAATCATGGACCAGCTTATCAAATGCATCCTAATTATCAGCAGCCTCAACAAATGGGATATCCTCAAGAGCCTTTTATGGGACAACAACAAATGAACCAAGAGCACCAACAATTCCAGCAACAACACCCACAAAATCTACAACAGTTACCACAATATCAGCAACAACATCATTTAAAACAGCAGCCACAACAAATGCACCAGCAGGCACCACCACCACCACCACCACCATCACCATCACAACATCAGCAGCAACAGCTACACCAAAGCATTTATCAAAATACAGTTCCTCAACAACCAGCTCAACCAGAACAAAAAAATAATGACACTCACACACAACAGCAACAAGGTCAATCACCACCTCTTCAACAATATGCTCCGGAACAGAAACAGTACCAAGCTGTAAATAATGATTTAGTGGATTCCGTAAAAAAGCAAAATATTGGTCGAATGAATGATGTTAATGCAAATCAAGTGCTAAAGAATCAGAAAGAAAATTTTGGCAAAACAGGCCATATAAATAAAAACCAATAAATCAATTTGAAATCATCAAAACATAATATTTCTGTTTTCTTTAATTCTATTATATCTATCTATTAAATTTCTTACAAATATTCAATCTTATTTCTTTATATCCTCATGGAAGTCATCTTTCTTCTGATCTCTAATATTTAATAAGTTACAAATATATTATATTGGCTTGCAAAAATCAATAATTTTATTTTCTATCAAAACCGTTGCTACATTTTGCTTTATTGCAAATTGCGCATAACAGCTCAAATGTGCAATGTTTAAATGTTTTGTATCATTTTGGACATGAAACTAGCTCCACTTTATTCTTTGCGTAAAATTCACGATTTTACCTAAAACTGTTTTATTTAAGAGTTTGAAGAAATCTTTCTCAAACTCATTCACGTTTTTTCCCTCATTTCAATGTTCAAATGTATGTGTTTTGTAAACCATGCCGATTGGTGGAACTCTAACAATAAATTTTCTGAACTAGACCAGTTTAAAATTATCTCACACCGGGGTAATGAACCATGTAAGTTATATAGTTCAAACATCCCGGTGCATTATTTTTCACAACATTTTCATCTAGCAAATTTCTAGTAAAACTGTTCATTTTTTACCATTAATATATTTGTTATGGCCTAAGAGGACATCGTACATTCGTACCCTCATATGTTGTCTCCATCTTATACATGTGTGATACCAAATTTTCTTTCACTAGCTACAATAGTGTGCTGCAATAGTTTTGATATTAGAATGAATTGACCCATAGGCGTGCACAGGCTTTCATTGCAGATGCAGCATATAAAATTAAGCAGCCCATTTTTTAACAATCAGCCAAATAAATGTTAAATAGTCAAAATTATTGATCATATTGTACACAGGCAGTGTTATTGTTACCTAAGAGGCTATAATAATATAATTATTTATTTTTTGCGATTATTTATTATATTAGGTAAATTTTTGAAATATTTATTTTGTAATTTATATATTTTTGAAACAATATAAATATAATTTATATAAATAATATACTATTAACTTACTATAGGATCAGGGTTGTCAACATCTTCATTTTGCAATTCATTTATAATAACATCTTGATATTATATTGGAATATCATGTTTAATAACATATTAACTGATAGCTTTGTCTACACTCTATTTCAAAAATAATTATTCAATGGTTCACATCAATTTCATTTACTTATCAATTATTATAATTTATATTAAATTATTAAATAATGAATTGCCCCGACCGGCCCATAAACTAATCAATCGGCCCAAAAAATGTGGGAGATGCAGCATATGAACCTTCTGCTGCACCTGTGCGCACGCCTATGAATTGACCTATTATCAAACTTTTAGGTGAGCACATTATCTGTGGTCCCTCATTTGTTTATTACGATATTTTAATTTTCAAGTGAGTAAAAGTGGGTATAAGACTAGAGATATGATGTTGACAATCTAATAAAGTATCAAAAATGACTAAAAAGATATAAAAAATGTTTGAAAACAAAATTTAGTAAACATTTAAATTTTAAGTTGAATTCATAAAAAAAAAATAATCTTTGAAGTTGTTAAGAATTAATTAAAAAATAAAATATAGATAAAAAATTCAGTTTTCATTGTTTGTCAAACCCAGCAATAATAATAATTAAACTATTTTTTGAAAACAAATATTCTTTAAAATCTAAAATTCGAGAAAAATGCCCCACATTGTACAAAAACTACAAAATGACCTATAATTTAAAAAAAAAAACACAAAATTAATTTAGTGTATTCCAAATCAATGGAGCATGAAATGCATTTTTAGCTAAGATAGCATTTTATAGGATCAAAGGAAAATTAATCACAAAAGTCATCATTATAATAAAATAAGACCATAATATATTATAGAAACGTGAATTGTGTATACATTATACATACTATAATATTATGTGTCTGAAGTGTGTTCATAAATTTAAAAGCATGAAGTTTATAATATATTAATACCTAATAAGCAAACAAAGTGGTTGAAATGTAAGGTAGGGCATTATGTAATAAATGAGACACCAAGATTAAAATAAAAAAGGTATGAAACATATTTAAATTTTAAACACAATTTTGTGAAAGTGTTATTACTAAATATATTTAATTAATGTATAGGTATATTATTGAGAGCTTCTAGACCATTATTTTAATTAATTCTCAATAGGGTTAGTTACAAGTTAGTCTAATCAATTCCTTAACTTTATAATAAATTAATAATTATCATATACACATCATACAATAAGCATAAAGAAGAATATAATATTTTATTTTAGAGTAACAATTATTAATTATAAACATTATAAAAGTAACAAAAATTAGTAAAGTTATCGTGATTGATGTGGGGAAAAAACCATGTTAATATTTATTGGTATTGGAACAGTGATTAACTTCAATAACATAAACTTTACGATGATAAATTTTGTCCAGTGCCAGTCCATTGTTCTACAAAACTAACATCCAAGCCAAGATCTCGTAAAGCACTTTTAGCTTCAAACTCACAATTTTTATATTGACTTATTATTTTTTCAATTATGCTTTCAATATTATGTGCCAAAAACTCTGAGGCTAGTTCACGGTTTCTTGAAACTATATTGCGCACAGCTGTACAAGCATGTTTCTGAAAATAAACACAAACATATTACAATAATTATTATTTAATGTAAACAAATTAAAAGAATTACAAAAAGAAAAGAAAAAAGGGTATCACAAAGACAGGTATCAAATAGGATTTATTTAAGGCAAAATACAAAATTAAAAACTATGTAATCTAAATAATAAAATTGAAAACTATTGCGACATTAAGTAAAATAAAGCAAAGGTACACTATGTATTTTATTTTATTATTAAATATTGTGACAACGTTAGTTAGTATTACATTTAAATCATCTTTGTTTCTAGTAAAAATATACTGTCTATTGTAAATAATTTTGAATATTTGTCTATGATTGTTGATAAACATTGTTTTTAAACTCAATACTAAATTATTAGTAAATTAAATATATTTCAAAAAATACCTGATGTTTGTCATCATTCGAATGCACTTTCATTGCCTGAACAATGAGTTCCGCAATACCTAATTGTGTTAATTCAGCGCTGTTTTGTGGAGAGCGCAATGTCAAAGCCGTCAATAACTTCATTGCGTCAATACATAGTTGTTTGTTGTTCTACAAAAAATGGTGAGTTATTTTAGTTATATCCATTAATTTAAAGCTTTCCATCAAAGATATTTACTCACTATATGCCTTTGTAAGGCTGAAAGTATGAGTGGACAAAATCCTACTTTTCTGATATCGTCTTTCACAATATCATCACCAGCTAGCGATTTAAGAAGTTTAAAAGCCTGACAATTCAATCTCTATAATAAATATTAAGAACAGATTACATATTATAACATAAAATATCCAATACATTATTTTAAATTATTAAGTTAGGATACTCAATGATAATATGTACCATTGTGCAATGACGGTCCATGGCTAATTTAAGTCTTAACAAGCCTCCACATTCATTAAATTTACGACAAAATTCAAAACGAACAATAATTGTAGCTAAGGTAAAGAATATTTCACTAGTTACTTCTTCTAACTCAATTATTTTATCATCTGAAATAAATATAAAATACAATTTTTAATTAGGTAGGTAATTGGGAACAAAACTAGTTTGAAGCAATTTTCCATAAATTATTAATTATGTTATCTATTTGCTTTGAACAAACTGGATATTCTGCAAACTAATGTGCAATATATTTTATTACATATTTATATCATTGTAATCTGAATACATGGAATACAATTTTTTTTTTATTCTTCCATAATAATTATAAAAAGTATGCGTATGTCGCTCTGTTGTACAGTAGGTTACAAGTGGGTCACTGTATAATGGATGGTATTCAATTTCAATTCAATGAGATATCATTGTAAACGAAAAACAATTTTGAGCTGAGACGGTTTGTCAGTACTCAGTGTGGGTATTTTATATTATATTTATATTGTTATTAGATACTCATTATTAATGCGGTAGCCGGTAAATTGAATTAACATTATAAAATTACAACAAAATAACTAAAATCTTTATTCTTGGTTATTTAATATGTAATTTCATCCAAATTTCAACATTACTAAGTATATATGATGAAATTTTTGTGAATAAAGTAATTTATTTATCTATTTACATTGTTTTAAATTGTCAAACTTTAGCTATAAAAATTATAAATTTTAAATTTGATAAATACTGTCAGAAATCAAACTTTAAATACTTAAAAACTACTATTGAAACAACATATCAGGAGCCTTGTATTCATTTTTCACGCTTTTTGACTCAACAAGTATAATTTTATGGACACTTCTAAAAAAATTGAAAATTGAAAATGTCTGTAAACAGCTCGAAACCAGTCAAAATATTTTGGAAATCCAATCAAATATAGGTATTGATAAAATAAACATATGATATAAATTTCAAGTGCCTACAGTTATTTGTTTTTAAATTACAACTAAAACTGATAGTCGCTAAATGAGAAATCGACTGAATATCCAATGTTGTAAGAATTTGAATTACAAATGCTCACAGTAATTGAATAGGACTTACTTTTTTTTCTTTTTTTTTTTTTTTTAAATTATGACGTTTATTGAGAATTCACAATCTGTACATTATATACAATAAGTAATATAAAGACTTTGAGTGACATGAAGGAAGACTCGCAGTCGAGTCACCTTATACAAGAGTTAAGAAGAAATAAATAATTAATTAATTTTTAGTTTACTTTTATAACTTATATAAATGTATTTTAATGGTTAAGCAGGTCTCTGCACCAGCTGCGTTTGAGACGTCTTGTGGGGTTGTCTGGAAGAGTTTTTGAGGCCAGTTAGGAGATGAGGTGGTTGTGGTTCATGAGGAGTTTCCCATGAAATCTTTTATAGAAATTGGTGGCTGTTTCTTGGACAGTTTTGATTTGGAGGTCGTCGTGTAGTAATTTATTTGTTACGTACCATGGAGCTTTGGCAATGATACGTAGGCAAATTGATTGGAATGCTTGGATCATGTATGCATTTGATTTTTTGGTTGGGCCCCATAGTATGATGCCGTAGGTCCATAAGGGTCGGAGGAGGCATTTGTATATAAGGATTTTGTTTTGAATATTGGTGTTAGATCTTAGTAAGGGTCTACGTAGATGAAGTCTACTATTTAATTGTTTTCGTTTGTCCTTGAGGTGAAGACCCCATGTGAGTTTTCTGTCGAATGTGAGACCGAGATATTTGACAGTCGTGCAATGAGGAATAGTGGAATTATTCATGATGATCGGTGGACAGTCATGTGGTCTTAAGGAAAAGGTTATGTGCGATGACTTGGTTTCATTGATTTTAATACCCCATTTGTTGAACCAAGGTATAAGGATGTTTAGGTGAGTTTGGATTTGATGGCTGGCAAGGATAGGGTTGACACTTGAGGCAAGTATGGCTGTGTCATCGGCGTAAGTTCCAGTGAGAGTGAACTGACTAACTGGGATATCAGCAGTGTAAAAAATGTAAAGAAATGGGGCGATATCGCTACCTTGCGGAACGCCAGCTTGAACTTCATGGTGAGTTGATAGTCTAGTGTTGATTCTGACTCTGAACGATCTGTTTTCAAGGTATGACTTTAAGAGTAGATAGTAGGGGGCTGAGAATGTTTTTTTAAGTTTAAACAATAGTCCGTGGTGCCAAACGGTATCAAAAGCCTTTGCGACGTCTAGGAAAACTCCTGCACAGTATTTTTTTGATTCGAGTGCCGAGGAGACGAAATCAGTTACGCGGTGGAGTTGATGGTTGGTTGAGTGTCTAGAACGGAATCCAAACTGAATGTCTGGCAGAATATTTTCATTTTGAACTATTGGCATAAGCCTTTTTAGTATTATTTTTTCAAACATTTTACCAAATGCCGGCAGGAGACTGTTTGGCCTGTATGAGGAAGGGCTGTTTGAAGGTTTTCCTGGCTTCAGTATTGTTATGATGATTGAATTCTTCCAAGTGGGAGGGAAATAAGATAGGCGAAGTAGAGCATTGAATATATAAGTCAGCCAAATAATTGATTTAGGAGGGAGGTTTTTGATGATTTTGTTTGAGATTTGATCGTGTCCGGGTGACTTGTTGTTTTTCAGGTTTTTGATAATGTTGGAGACTTCAGCAGGAGTTGTGTGTTTGGCTGGTAGGGCCATTGGTAGCGGAGAGATGAGATATGTTTCGACTAAGTCAATGTGATTTTGACTAGGAAGAGAAGAATGCGGCTTGAATGAGTCAGCAAGGTGAGAAGCTAATAGATCAGCTTTGTAGGACTTACTTATAGACATTATTTTTTGATAAATTTAGACAAACTTATGAGAGATCTTGTATTACATTTTCAAATCTTAGATTTATAAAGAATATTTTTTATGAATTTCTAACTCAAAATAATTGCATACTTTTGTGATTTTTATGTTTTTTGTCAAGATTTGAACTGTAAATGCTTGTAAAAAAAATCGCTCCCCAAAGTACCTACTAAATTAATTTTCCTATCAGAAAAGATAATTATGTTTAATGGCTTAAAATGCGATGACAGACACAAAAAAAAATATAAAATATAAAAAAATTAATAAAAAAACACACATTGTAAAATCAATACACTCATCGCTCAGCTCAGAATCTAAAATACATTTTGAATATAATTAAATATTTAACTCACCTTTTAACAATTGAAGTAGAGGTAACATTAGTTCACAACCAAAAAGTCGTGATCGTTCCCCCGCATTAGAGAAATCTCCACTACAATTATCTTCACGTAGTTGGGCTCTAATCAACTGGCAAGTTGCAATAATGACTGCTTCATTTGAGGAATTTGATTGTAAAATGTCCTTTATAATATCGCCTATACCAATAATTCGAAGTTCCTAAAAAATTATATACTAAATTAGAAACTTTTTTTTAAAATATTTTATAAATTTAGACATGAATAAAAATAAAATAATATAAAAATATTATAATAATGTTGGTTTTACAATCATAGTTAATTGAAAAAAAAAATGTACATTATACATATAGGTAGTTGAATATATTTTTCATTATAGATACCTCTCTTTCATCTTCAAGTTCACTAATTGTTTTGAACCAGGATAATTGAGCTAATAACACTTTTTCTTCTTTAGTATTCTTCAACAATTCAACCATAATGTCTAATGCTTTACCATACACAACTTGTCCACCTGTAACATAGTTGTAATTTGATGAGCAAAATGTATAGAAGTAATTCAAAAGTTGAGATTAATATATGAACACAAATGGAAATTACTACAAAATATTACAACATTTTGGTCAGTAATAATTACGTACTTTTAAGGCCCTTCTACATGTTTATGTCCTAAAAAATGTTATCCACAAAGCCAACCGATAATTTAAAAGTTTTCCATACAAACACTTATAGATTATATCAAATATGCATAAATTACCTCCAAGGAGCGAATCAAATGTCTTAATGAGTTGTGCTTTTTGATCAACATCTAGTTCAGCGAGCCTCTCCAGATATCCACACACAATATTATAAGCACCGCTCAACTTGGACAAATGGCGGCCCTCATGTGTCTTGCATTCGTTTTCAACAATCGAAAGATTACTTACAATCTGTTCCTTTATTGATTCATCCCATATGGAGGTTTCATAATACATTTTTAATTTAAAAAGTGCTGATGGCAGTGGATCTGTAGCTTTTTCTATGTCTATTTTTATTCCACCCATGTCCATTCCCTAAAATGATTTTGGAATAACCAAATTTATACATTTCTGACCAATAAAATAGTAAATTAAACACACCATTTGCTGGAACTGACTGATTGTATCTTTTAAAGCCTCAGAATAGTTCATATCCAATAAATCCATAGTGTCGTTCACAGCCTCGTCGAATGCTTTCTGATCCATAGTGATTTCCGTTGTAAATAAATAAAAAATTATGAATAAATATCGTTTGTAAAGTATTGTGATATAATATATTCCAGAATATAAGAATGACAATATTATTTTAATATAGTTTAAAGCGGTTACAAAACGTAAAATATTTTAAAATACCAATATCCATAGATATTAGATAAGTCACACGAATAAACCACGACTGTGTCGTGAACTATTAATTGTTATCACACAGTTGATAACAACGTGTTAAGAGAGAGAAAAAAATTAATTCCCGTTAATTTTCTGTGTGGGCATGTGACTATGAGCACGGACTTCTATATTTACCTATAGCCACGATTTAAGTGTAAGATTTACTAAAATATATCTAAATATAAAATATAAATTTTGGTATTTGAGAGGATGTTACACGTGCGTTTGTTGTCTCCGTCTTACAAGTTACAAGTGCGTAACTTAGCAAAATATGTACGCTTAGCAGATCACGTTTAGCTTCGTTAGATTAAAAACTATAGAGCCAATCGACCTATTATAAAACTTGATTGTAAGTACATTATCTGTGTCTGTGAAACGGTTTTTTGCGATAATTTAGTTTTTAAGGTAATTATGAACTTTTTGTATTTACACTTTATTATAGGTACCTATACGAATAACTTGATAACAAATTTAACTATTGTAAAAACCCACATACAATAACACAGTTAACATTCAAGTTTCATAATAGGTCGATTCACTCTAATTTTTAACTAACGAAGCTAAACGTGATCTGCTGAGCATACATTTGCTCTGTTACGCACTTGTAAGACGGAGACAACAAATGATGTGTTACGTCCACTTAAGTACATAATATTATGTCCTATATCTTAAATTCTTAAATCTTGATGGTAGGTAGGTACCTACTATAGAAAAGTCTGTGCCGTAAAAGTGTATTGATATCAGTACATCTTGCCCAAGACGTGCTTCCTGCAGATATTTGTATGATCCTTTAGTCATTGTTAGGTGATTATTTAAACAACCATTCTCAAATTATATTAATTTAAATTCAATAAACAAAATTTGTTATAAATATTCAACTCGAAATAAATGATATTGCTCATAATTATAATCAATACAAGTATTTATTTACTAATTTTAGGGTCCCACGTTTTTTTTTTATTTTGGTCAAAAAGTTTGAAAATGTAGTACAAGCTTCTTTATGAGTTTTTCATTTGGAAATTAAAAAATATAAATAATAATTGGGCACAATTTTGTGATTTAAGTTCTAATTATGATAAAATTTGTCAAGATCATGACATTTTGCAAATTATTTTGTACCTATTTAAAAATTCAACATTTTCGATTTTGATACATACAACTTGAAAATTGAATATAAGAATCCTCTTAAGTTGTTTTTACAGTTATAGCCGTAATCAGTTGGATTTTTAAAAATATCGAAAATACATAAGCAAAATATGTTTTATTGGTACTTTAAGTTCAAATTTTGACGAAATTGGATAGGTATTTAAACAAAAAATTTAAATTATTCCTCTAACAATGTTTATAGTTATTTTTTATAGGCACCTATTAAAAAATATTTATAAGCCACTCAGAGACTTGAAACTTTTCTTTGCAATTATCTACGTATAATATTATTTCCCATGCACAATGAAATATACAAAGTACCTACTTATTATTATTATTTATCTATATCACCTACGTATAATTTCTTTAACTTTTCGTGACGCATTTTTGTCTACATAGTTTTTTTGTGAGGATGTAATAGCGAAACCATATAATAAAAAATTATACAATTTTCATTTGTGTTAATAAAATTGAAATCATTTTTAAGCCACAGTAGAATATTATGTACCTATTTGGCTATTTAAATAGAAATCAGTTTGTACAATTTACTATCAACAGTAAAATTATTTTGTCGAAAATATAGGTATAGTATCTATATTATTTTTATTAGCCATGGCATTTTTTTAGGTGTTTTGAAATAAAATATATAAATATATAAATAAAATAAAAATACTATCTATTAAATAGTAATAATAATACATTTATTGACATCATATTTTTTTCAAGATTACAAAAGAAATATATAATTAAATTCAATTACGGTTAATCCTTATTTCAAAAGCAAATCTTGTGCTGAAATAAGAGAACTCCTAATATAAATAATATATAACTATTATAATACAGTCAATTTTTATCAACTAAGATAGATAATATAAAACATATATGACAATATAAAATATAAATTAAATTATATTATAGACTAAATCAAGGATTGGACGGCGTGCTACCTGGCAAAACCCGATGGGCCGTTAAAAATTCGAAAGATTTGGTCCAGTTCGATCAGAGATGTGGGCCTGGTCTAGGCGGACAGTCCGGTAAGTAATTTTTTCCCAATCCGGCGCTGATTAAATCTAGGTAGTATTAAAACACTCAACTTGAGAATTGATGGAAGGAAAACATTAAGTATGTAAGTATAGTTACGTTCATCGCCCTATGTATAAAAGTGATTGTTGATGTTTAAATGTTGGGGTTAACTTACCCTTAACTTTAAAGTATCTATTATAGAATGAATCACTACTTAATAATAAATAAAATGACTTATATTATTTTTATTATTATACATCCCCCAACGATCTCACCTATGCAAAAATGTACACCCGTGATACCCCATACCCTAGAACATTATAAAGAAGTTTTAAATAAACATATTTAGATAGTATGTAGGCGGTTTCGAGAACTTCCACGATCGTATACGTCTCTCTCTCTGCCTCTTTCTAGTTTCTCGCTAAATGTAATATATTATGTTATACCGCAGAATTCACCATAATATTAGACATTGTACGTACCTAAATAGTTAAATATTATATTAGATTCTGAGCGGGACAAAAGAATGTATTGATTTTCAGAGATCAGCATCTTTTCTGATAAAAAAGTGAATCTAGTTAGTACTTTTGGGTGGTCAAAATTATGACCTAAATTATTAAATTCATAAAAGAGTTTCTATTTATAGCTAAGAAAAAAAATGTTAATAGAAGATTTCACATAAGTTTTTCTACCTAGAACACAAAAAAAAAAACTATGCATAAACGGAGCATTATTTTTTTATGAGCAGTTTTTATGAGTTCACATAAGTTCTTACGATATTTTATATTCAGCTGAGATTTTGTTATATTTCCAAGACTAATAACCGCAGACTCTTGAAATGTTCACCAAATATTTATAATAACATTTTCTATATATGATAAAATTTTCAAACAATTTTGACTCTTTATGAACTATTTTTAGCCTTGAGCAATTTTGTAAATTATTTATCTATTATAAATTAATATAAGCTTTTATTTTCATAGCTAACATTAAAAATTTTAATATAAGATTTCACATAAGTTTACTGATAGAAAAGTGAATTTAGTTGGTACTTTAGAGAGGTCATTTTTCGATTTTCTCATCAGTTATTTAACGCCACTGGAAAAACCACCCAAAATAACGAAAAAAACTCCTAAAATATTGATATTAAAAAAATTGTTAAAGCTTTGTTTATCACCATGGAAATTAATGTAATTTAAAAAAAACTTGTAAACTATACAACTATTTAAAAAAAAGTTAAAGCTACATAGTGTTACTACAACGATATTGTTATTATAAAGTATGCTAGTCCTACGCACCGTCTCCGCTCAGAATCATTTTTCGTTTACAATGGATTATCATTGTATTCAAATATAACACATCCATTACAACGACATACTCGATAACTACTATATAGCAGAGCGGTACCTACTTGTCCACCTTTTTTAAATATATATATGTGTAGCGAAGAACAATTTCTTCGGTACATTTAATTGACGATTTCGGGCTTTCGTTGCACACGACGTGCATATGACGCATAAATGCATAATTATTATACATTTAAAATAAAAATATATTTATTTTATATAATATATTCCTACGTCGTACACCGTGGTGTCCATTTTATGTGCTAAAGCGTTTTGGCCGTCATGTTCGTCCAAAATCAAAGAAATGTGAAAAAAAGATAGACTTTGCAATTTGCATCAATATAGGTACGTCGGACCATAAACTGCTCGTTATTGTCACACGCACACGTAAAATCGATTAGTTTCGATCGATGATCATACATTGATCATATTTTAATCAAAGCTTATATAAATATAGAAAATCGCTATAGTGAATCTAGGATAGGTAGATATACAAATACAAGGTACATATAATATTATAAAATATTATTATCATCTGAAAATCACATCATATTATCTCAAGTAATTATTAAAAATGATTTACTTTAATATAGTACTATGATACCTTGAACCTTCACATATTATGTCAGATTATTGGTAAATTTTTGAATAAATAAATATTAGATTAAACGTGTTTTTGAATGATTTGTTGAGAAATTATTTGATTATAATTTTGTTTGTATTATTATATAAATATGTATTTGAATAAAATCTAAAATGTGTTATAATATTATATACCTATACATCTAACCTAACAAAATTTACCTATCTTATCTGTATTATAACATTTTATCATTTTTTTTTTGTTTTTCCCAAAAACTATTCTGAGGAATTCAAAATATTACCTATTCTAGAATAGGCAGAAACGCTCTATTATACCACACTACTGTGATCGATTTCCAATCTGTTGAAGTGCTGCGAGAAACTTTTTGAGTTTTTATGACTTTTCCGAATTGCGTTAACCGAAAGGACACATGGTCTAATTCTTTTCATGATTTATTCATTTATTAGTTTATACATTTTATACACAAGTAGAAATGAAAAGCGAATAAAAAACCTCGCGTGTAATCGATAAAACTAAATTTATGTATTGAGTTTAAAGGTAATTCACATGGAACTCAAAAATTGCATGCTTCAAAGGGATAGGTACTTTATTTTTTAAACTGGAGTTTTAAATTTAAAAAAAAAAACTTGTTCTCTCATGTAGGTATAAATATCAAACTAAATGCCTGCAAATTAGAGTGAAAGATTCGCAATAAACACATTTTTAGTAATAATATATACACTAAACTTACAATAAATTGCAAGCACGATAATAATAAATACTCGTATGCCTACTACAAATGTGTGTCAACCACATGCTGAACGAGAGTTTTCCAAGTGCGTCCCGAAATTACTCTTATTTGATGTCTCGAATGTTTCCCGAATAAGGTACTACCCCAAGCGAGTCCCAAGAAAAAAGATCATAATTTTGACGTAGCTCTAATGCGTCGTAGACTGTAGTTCATTTGAGTTATCAAGAGTGCACCACCATGCAGTGGTTATTATTATTTTGCTTACACATTTTAAGTTTGGGTAAGTATACTAATTTTTTTAAATATTTTATTTAGTTCCTTTAATTCAACTTTTAAATTTTTGAAAATAATGGCACTGCTTTAAGCATTAGTTCACTACTCATACTAAACGAGTTGTGTAGTCGTTGGTACCTATAAGTACTCTGTTATTATCGAATTTAAAATGAAATGTGGTTTTCTCACAATTGTCACCGTCGTAATTATAAAAATTACATTTATAATTGTTAATATTTTGTACTATCGTCTATCATAGTCGATCGTTGGTTCTGTCTTTTGAAAGATTTGGCTGCAGAGTGCAGACTAAAGAACGCATTCGGGTTATGAAAATCTAATAAACTAAAAACCGGATGAACTTGGGAAAACACGTTGCAGTAGTCGAGTGACCGTGGCTGCATCAGCGTTTTTCTCAAGTAGGAATACGTCCGGAAGTAGGTACGTGGGGCTACAGTAGGTACCAGGCCGCTGTTGCTTTCTTATCAACATCCGTCACTAACTGTGATAATACATGAGTACATGACTATTATTATTGTGCATCGTGTAACGCTGGTAATGGTGTATAGTATGACGCATCTAATACGTAACGTCAATATTGGAGTCAATAAGTTATTTTTTTGGTACCTAACTAAATATTTAAATTACACTACGAATTATCTTTCAAAATAATTGTAATTATGTTATTATTATGGTTATTATTTTTTTATTTTGTCAAGTTACATTATTTTTGAGTTAAAAAGGACTTCATTGCAATCGAAGTTACTTTTTATTTTCAAAAATATGAAGACCTAAATATAATTCATACAAATCACATAATCACATAATTCACCGGAGTTTAATAATTATGTATACATAAACTAATCCGAACTATGGAAATAATATTTGTATATAATTTGCATTTAATGAAATAATTCATTTAAGCAAATCAATACATTTACAATAGATATTTTAATAATATTTATATGTTTTTAGGCTGCGTATATAAATTTTTTTAGGTACTTACCAGTCTGCAGTTGTAGATATTAAGGGTACATCATCATTGAGTAAGTAGCTGTAATGTATTTATGAATGTGTTAAATTTGAGTTCATGTTATAAATCATTGCATACTAAAAACGATTTTGGGTGAAGATAGTCTGACTGTCAGCCTATATACCTAAGTATATTTTATTATATATTATATATTTAATATATATATATATATATATATATATATATTGCTTTTAAAGTATTTTATTTTTTACAATCTGAGATATCGATAAGAATACAAATGGCAACTAAATGCTATTTTGGAACAGTAACCCTTTTAAAATCCAGAACTATCTCTAAAAATTTAAAACTTAAAATTGTATAATATGACATTAATAAAAGACAGAAGAAGTAAGTCTGGACATTTTTGAAAGAAAAGTATTAAGGCACATATATAGACCACCATATTGTCTTGATCAACAAACCGGTGTGTGAAGAATACGAAACAATGAAGACCCGTAAGTGACATTCGTGAACTTCAAAACCTTTTCCAAAGATGCATGTATAATGAAGGAAATTGTGAAAATAAGGCAAATGTGGTTCGGATATGTTTGGCCAAAAAATGACACAGTGATAAAATTAGTAAGGGATCCTATAGGAAAAAGACCGCTGGCAGTCATCGCCAAAGGTGGGAATAAATATTTGAAAACAATAGATCCAAAAACCAACTGGAAGGTGGGAAGCAGAAGACAGAAAGAGAGGAAGAGAATTTGTTTTACGAGATTGTCTGAAAGACCGGAAAACCAAAAAAAAAAGTAATACATTAAGTTGAATTAATTTTGCCAAAAACATTGCATTTATTATAAATAATATCATTAATATTTTAAAAATCCAAATATATTATTTTTTGTTTATCAAATGATGCTAAAAATTTTACTGATCCTTTAATTATTCATACAATACATTGTTTAGAGTCAGATATTTGCTCACGTTTGGCATTAAAAACGTAAATATAATTACATTTTTGAGCGTGATGGTTGATGAAAAGCTTAAATGGTGTAGTCATATTCAACGCATAATGAAATTGATTAGTAAGTTGTTATATACATTTAAAAGTTTAAGATAGCTTTTCAAGTCAAACAGTTTATTATAGTTTTTAATATTTCTCTTGCTCAATCATTGATGACGATGAGTTATAGTACAACAATCTGGGGCGAAACATACAATATGTATTCAAAAACGCTAAAAGTTACAACGTATACATTAATTTAAAAAAAAAAAACAGAGTTTTTATTCCACATTTGATAATTTTAATGTTTTTTAATAGGTATAAAATCTATTTACTATAAACAATATGTTATTTTATATAGATACCTCAAAAGTTCCATAGGTACCAATAAATTGTAAAATTAGTTTATGGCATGTCAAATTGCAGTAACTATTATATGTACTTAGATGAATTTTTTTGTATTCAACTAGGTACCAAGATTTTAGAAAAACTCACGAAGAGCCTATTGTATTGAATCTTTAAACTTTTTGACTTAAGAGTTAAGTATTTTAAGTTAAATTTTGATAACATTTCCACTGTCGATTTTTGTTAATTTGTTTTAATTAAAACTTTTAAAACCATTATCTATAACCTGGCTATATTATTATTTAATATTTTCTATACACGATGATATTACTTAAAAAATATTTAAACTAATATTAAGGTATTTATTATAACCGTGAAACTATTCACACTACACTGGCTGTATAGTTGCTTATAGCTATTGTTTACCTCCGTTTTCAAATGTGTAAGAAATTCCTCTCATTAAAATCACAATGTTTGTCTATGGTGTAACATAACACAACATGTGTGAGTGCATATTATTGTTAAGGCTTTGCACCCAGCGCCCGAATAATATTGCGTCGGTATAAGCGGATTGTCGGCTATGTTCAGCAAATTCGGGTGTTTAAAGGCTGCACGCCGAGTCGTAAAATATAATAATAATATAAACGAATGCAAATTAATTTGGACGTCCTCGCGAGCCGCTGTAATATAATAATTCCGGCATTCGGGGGGGTTAATTCAAGTCGACGGTGTCGTCGGTATGTGAGGGTATATTATTATGATATACACTGCTGGAAAAAAAAAATGATGAAACATAACAACAGATATTAATTTTTTATCATGCAATGGCAAAGGCAGCGGCGGTGGGGTTGTCGAACAATTGCGAACCGTGTGCACGTATATTACATAGTCATGTTTACATATTTATTATATTCCAGGCACCATACACATTAATTCATTATATTTTATTATTATACTATTTTAAACGGTTATACTGCAGCAGAATTCGCAGCTGGTCATAGTAGATGCAAATACTGTGAAAAAAAATTTATAAATATTATATTACGCGCGGGACACGCGTTTCACATTCATAAACGTAGTGTATACCTAGAAATAATAACTCGTATCGACGGATAGAGCTGCTGATATATTATATATTATAAAAAAACAAACAAGTCGACACCGATCGTCGTTAAAAAAATAAATAAAACCGTGAACGCGCATGGCTGGGTA
The DNA here is from genome assembly GCA_027563435.1 of Nasonovia ribisnigri. Taxonomy (NCBI): domain Eukaryota; kingdom Metazoa; phylum Arthropoda; class Insecta; order Hemiptera; family Aphididae; genus Nasonovia; species Nasonovia ribisnigri. The sequence continues at coordinate 38,389 of JANEHU010001478.1, read as the reverse complement.
CAGTAAAAACTGCGTTGCCCAGTTTGTTTAATGTCATGAGGCGACGGAAATATTATTATAATACCAAATCCGGACCGCTTCAATTAATGCTATATACGAAATAAAAATGATAATCACGTACTTTCGTTCTTTAGTTCTTAATATTATACACGACCTATAAGAGAGATTCGTAGAAACTAATATGTATATACGAATTGTTCAAAAAGTTTGGAACGATAAACGATTATAATATTATGATATAATTTATATTTATAAAGTGCTTGAAATAATTTTTTTCTAATATACATGCAGCAGTGATATATGTTATTTCACTCTATGTAGGTATTACAAATATATAAAAACAGTAATTAAATTGTTTCCAAACTTTTTGAACACATTGTGGGTATACGCGTGCACCGTGTACGGTCACAGGACACACTGCAGATTTTCCAAGGAGATTTTTTTTTGTATTTCCACATATTTTGAAGTTTGTTTTATTTTATTGTGATTCATTTTTATAAAAGAATACATTTTGTTTTACCATAGCTATGATTTATCAGTTAAAATTTTTACTATAATACTGTGCCATAATCAGCAAACAGAATACTTTACAAAAAATGATTATGAAAATAATTTGATGAATTATATATTTTTTGTATTAAGAATATTGCTATATATAGTAGTCGTTATGATCTGCATTAAACCAATCATCTATAGTTACATTTTTTAGTAATAAAATAATTTCAATTCATTTACATTTTAAGATATGTATTCTGCTTTTCTCATTATGCAAAATTAAATAAATATAATAGTCATAAAAACAATTAAAAATTAAAAACCTTAAATTAATCTCTGAAGGTACATACAGAGGCATGTTTTTTTCATAAAAATATATAGTGTTATAAATAGGTACTCTTTAAAAGCTATAAAATTTGAATTTTTTAATGAAGCTATTTACACGAATCGCTCTGTAAAATTTGTTCTGCATCGGAATCCATTATTTAATTTCCTTCGATGGTCCACTGAGAATAAATCCAGTGAAACATAAAATTATCACCTCTCAGGCACCAATATGCAAAATTATACTACACGGCTACAACGATTCTCGAAACGTATATTATTTTTTTGTTCGATTAATAATTCCCTGCGCCATTGCCGCGACAACAACCGATATTTTATTCGGGTCAATTCGGGAGTCACGTCAGTTATAATTGTCCGTCAACCGAGTTTTTTTTACTTTATACATAAAAAAGTTTTAAATATTTTTACGAGGATTTCTGCCAGGTGTTGTTTCAGGCACAAGGCATATACATTATTACTAATATTATCATTGTAATATACGCTCGTTCTGTAATATTATTATTATACTGGTAAAGTTGGGCCAAAGGGTAATAAATTACTCTATGGGTTGGGCCGAAATGTTTATTATTGTATGGCACAATTGGTATAATATTATCATTTTATGTGATTATTGTAAACGAAACGTTTGGTTAGAGTCAATCATAATATTGGTTTATTATGACATTTCGTGTCACTTATGTTATTCGAGTAGTCGACTCACTAATAATATATTAATAATAATACTAGTATATATATAGGATTTTAATGCGATGTCGGAAAACAATGACAAAGGTACACAATAAAATATAATGTAATATACGACCCGCTATTATCATGTTATTTTCGGACGGGCGCGGACTTGTGTATAATAACAAAAAATACTAATATAATTTTTATGCAGTGTATTTTTTAATGAAGAAAACGCAAAATATTACGATAGTAATAATATTATGTATTACATTATGTATTTCTCGTATATTGTTTTATGCGCGTTCTTTTGGATTCTTTATTTATTTCTTGTTTATATTATATAATATGATATATTTCGATCGCTCGGGAATATCATAAATAGACACTGTCGCAGCGTTGACGCGATAACTATACCTATGTGCGACAACCGCTCTTCGAACAATGAACTTGCGGCCGTTCAAATGGAGTCCTCTGGCCACAATTGCACCCGTTTACTACGCGTGTAAATTGTTCGGCATTTTACCGGTCAGTTACGCCAACTGTGGAAAAATTCCTTACAGAAGCACGATACACTTCATAGGGAGGAGACACGAGAACGGTGAGATTATAAAAACGTCCAAATCATCGCACCACAACAAAGATGGCGTTTTTACTAAATTAATTTACAATTATAGAACGGATAATATGAAGTAGCTTTCATACTGACTACTGTTAGGTAGATATTATGCTTATGATATCGATTACCTCTTGTACCGTCCTAATTAAAAATCACGTATTTCATATGCATTACATAGTATAAACATAATATTATTACATTATTATTTTGGACGACCGGGCGGCTTCTAATAAGTAGGATTGTGATTACACGGTGACCTGAATAGGCAATTTAGCTACAAGTATATCATATCGTATTTACAGTGGTGTTGGGTGCGGTACACTCAATATTACGGTACGATAGTTTTAATTTAATTACAAACTATATCTGGAAGTCGATGTTAAATCCATTTCATAGGATAATCTGAACCGCAAAACACCTTATTATGGACAACATTTTAAGAACCAAATAAAACATATTTTATCAATAATTGATAGCTAACCTAGCTTAATTATTAAGCTGTCGTTTAATCCAGATTTAGCTTAATTATTTCGTTTTATCAGGAAAAATTACTCTATGCTCAGTTTGTCGATTATTTAGAATAAATAGCAACTACTGAATAATGTAAATTACCAAAAAAAATAATACCATATTGACGGCCTCTTATACTTAACATTTTTCTTTTTCGCTGGAAATTAAATTTGAGAATAGTGACATTTATGAGATGTGACATTACTGGCTCGCTGGAATAATTATGTTACACGTAGACGGCTATTGTTGTATCGTATAAAAAATGTATGTATGGAAATGTAGAACACTCAATAGATACTGTTTCACACTTTTTAATTGTAGGCTTTGGTATCATCTTGTTATAGAAACTATAGGGAAGTATACTATAACTCCAGCGCATGTATCAAGTTTTATTTCCACATTCAAATTATTAATTTGTATTAATTGTGTCAATTTTTCCTTAGCTAAGTTATTTTCCTCGTTAAGAACTCTGGTTGTGTTATTAATATTGAAGTACTCATCACTACTGTCTGATTTTGTAAAATCTACTGTTCTCACTTTTATATTTTTGCAACCTACAGCAAAATTTTCAAAAATTCATCTTCGAACAATTACTACACTTTTTCCCAAATGCTGGACAACTTTTTGGACCATGTTTATTGTTACATTTTTTACATAAGTATTTTAAATCTTTGTAACTATTTTTATTAACATCAGTACATCACTGTTATTAACAATTTTTTATTTTTATACAACTGCTTACCTTTAAAATTTTTTATGATGCTACTTGAACGACTTAACTTCTACTCTGTTTACTGATACCCCTTCCTTGCCGACTACTGATGATGATTCGATCTCGTGCCTACTTTTATCCGATAATTCAATGGACTGACAGAATTGCACAGTTTGCTCCAAATCCATATTTTTCTCTAGTAGCTTTTGTTGAGATTCTTTATTTTGAATACCCAATACAATTTGAGTACACAACAACTATTTTTCAGTATCATTGAACTGACAATGTTTTACTAGTTCTTTTAGATCTGTGTAATATTTGTCAAACGGTTCTGACTGGTTTTGTCTTTGAAAAAAATTGAATTGAGACATTACCAGATTTCTTTTTGGTATACATCTTAGTTTCAATGCGTCCAATATTGCACTTACTGTTTGTTCGTCAATGTCGTCTTTTATTTGGGAATATATTTTTCTAGCTTCTGCACCCATTATGTTCAAAAGTCTAGCAACTTGAGTTTCTCTCGATTTCTTAGAGCACGAGACTCTTAATCTCTGGGCCGTGGGTTCGAGCCCCACGCGTTGGGCGCCACTTTGTCGTATACGCCGATCACAGACGTACACAAATAAATGAACAAATAAATTATAATAAGCACTTTTATTAAAACAGTGCATTCGGCCTTGTACTTGACTTATATTTTTATTATTTGGGTATCAATAAACTATATTGTACAATGCGTTGCATACAGTATAGTGTTGCAGATGTGATACTTCCAGTAGTGTAATTAAAATATGACAAGTTAATTAATGTTAAAAATTATTAACTTATGTTGGGAATGTGTTATGTGTAATATTATTTTATACATTAAATGCATCTTATTATTACGCTAAATTATTTGTGAAGTAATTGTTATTTTTTGTTTCACAGATTAATTTATGTGTTTACTTCTACAATTTGTTGTGTTATTTTAAATTGTAAATACTTAAAAATATTTATTATTTATAAAATACCTGACAGACTGACTGACTAATAAATATAGAGCCTAAACAATGATAGCTGTTGAACACCATTACACCGAATATTAAATAACAAAATATAATTTAATTATTAAACAAAGGTTAAATCATATAGAGTTTGCATTTTTAACTGGTAAAACATCCTTGATAAAGTTATAATTCGTAATGTAATTATTATTAATTACCAAAAAAAAAGTAACTTCCACAAAACTGACTAGGTGGTTGCGTCATCTAAACACTTTTATCAGCATTAGACTATGCACATTACTTATAATAATAATAATAATGTATATTATCGCAGTCCGCGACGGATGTTTTCACGTTAGCAACAGCGGCCTGGCACTGTGGGCCACCCAGCTGGCCCTGCAGACGTGGGCATTCATCCGGATGTGCTTCTACCTGGGCAACACGCTCATGCAGCGCAAGTCGCTCAACTGCTCCAGGGATAACTACTGTAGCGTTTTTGGCATGTTACTGTCGCACACGGTCATCAGCCCGATCGTCGTGTCCCTGGTACTGGTCCGGTTGCCCCGGTCCGTCGACGTGCTGAACATGACTGCCCGGCTGCTGCTCAGGTCCAGGTACCCACGTCGCAGGTTGTCACCTAACGCGTACGTGGTCGTCTTGTTTTCTGCCGCCATCGTCTTTAAGTTGATCACCACCGTCATGAGCATACCGCAAAAGTATCCCGACCTATATTACCCATACTTCACCGCTTACATGGTGCCCATCGTGTTCATAAACCTGGTCAGCATCCTGTGCGTGGTCGCCCAACAGTCGTACGAGGACATCAACAGGTCAGGTCAGGTAGTGAGCTGCACGTTACCAGCCCCTCGTGGTTTCGACCAGAATTGATATTAGCACCACAACCTTTTGAAAATAATGCAATCAAAATCTTCATATTTTTAAAATATAGGATTTTCGATTTTTATATGATATTTTTGAACTTAAAAAAAAAGAATATCACTTCGGTAAATTTTCATTATTAAAAAGGAGGTCAAATGGATGTCGCTCCGCTGTGTAATAGGTTACAAGTAGGTCACTGTATAATGGATGGTATTAAATTTGAATTCAATGATATAATATCATCATCTTCAATACAAGCACAGCTTATAGAAGGTGAGAAGATGATTATTATTATTATTATATATTATACATTCAAGTGTATTAATTGTTTGTTTGCAAATAAATAAATAAATAAATAAAATAAAAATAAATAAATTGTATACGAAAAACGATTCTGAGCGGAGACGGTAGTCAGTCTAGGATATTTTAAATTATATTGATATTGTTATTATACGGTAGCTGGTAAGTTGAATTAATATTATTCATATTATTTAATTATTAACCTAATATTATAATATATACTTTAACATAAGACACAATTCAACTGGAAACGTCATTTAAGATTGAGTAGATGAATATTTAATAACATTTAGTAGAAAATATGTCTGTAAAAAATGTGCTTATATATTTTTTAGATTTTTTGATTACAGCATGTACTATTTATTAGAATCTTATTAAATTTTCAATCCTTAGTTCTAAAATTGAACATTTTATAATTGTTTAATTACAATGATTGATAATTTTCGAGATTTTGATGAATTTTATCAAAATTCAAATTTTAAATGCTTATAAAAAAAATTGTGACTGTATTTTTAATATTTTTCAATTACTATTGTAAAAATATGTAAGGAGCCTTAAATTACATTTTCAGACTTTTCAGCCCAACAAATAAAATTTTATTGACATTTATAAAAAAAAACTAAAAAAAATTGAAAATTTTAAAAAGTCTGTAAACAACTTGAAACTAGTCAAAATATTTTGAAAACTTTATCAAGTATAGAAATTGATATAATAAACATGTTGTGTAAATTTCAAGTGTCTACAGTTACTCGTTTTTGAATCATAGCATAATAAGCAAATCGCAGCATGAGAAATAGAGTAATTATTCAAGGTTGTAAAAATATGAACTTCAAACGCTCATAAAAATTTAATAAGACTTTTTTATAAACATTTTTTTTTTATAAAGGTAGACAAACTTATGAAGAATCTTGTATTATATTTTCATATCTTATATTTAAAAAGAAAATTTTTATGAATTTCTACCTCAAAATAATTTGCATATTTTCTTAATTTTTACGTATTTTGTCAAAATTTGAACTTTAATAATACTTATAAAAAAAAAATTGTGACTATGTATTTTTAATATTTTTCAACTACTATTGTAACAATGTATTAAAAGCTTTGTATTAACTTTTCAATTTTTTTTACCCAACAAGTAAAATTTTATTGACATTTATAAAAAAAAAAACTAAAAAAAAGTGGAAACTAAAAATGTTCGTAAACATCTCAAAACAAGTCAAAATATTTTGTAAATTTTATCGTGTATAGAAAATGCTAATATAAACAACCAGTGAAAATTTCATGTATCTACGGTCATTAGTTATAGAGGTACACCAAAAACCAAATTAGATTTTTTCTAAAACCGATTTTGCGTAAAGATTCCCGTTTTTCCTTAATTTTTAGTTTGTTTTTCTTGGAGCTTTTGAAAACTATTGGGAATTTTAAAAAATGACCCCTTGAATGCACCAACTAGATTCACTTTTCCATCGATCAAGATACTGAAGTTGAAAATCGAAGCATTATTTCCACTACTTATCGTGTACACAGACACAAAAAAAAAAATAAAAAAACACACATCATTGTAAAATCAATACATTCATCGCTCCGCTCAGAATCTAAAAGTATGACAAATAACTACGATTTAAACATTATAAAATAATTTAAATATACTTGAGCCAGTTACATTATGTACCTATTATACAATTTGATGCATTGAATACTACTGTAGAAATATAAATTATTTTTGGTTTCTTCTAAAAATGAAGATAAATGTGTAGGATAAATTACACGAGAGCCGAGTGTCACTTAAAAATGTTTGACTAGACCAGAGTTATATTTTTTCTTAATCTCTGATATACTATATGATTTATGGATATGCGGAATATTTTTCAATATACTATCTAAAAACAAATGTATTCTTATTTTAATGTAAACGGAAAACAAAAATATATGAACATTTAAAATGAACATATTCGAGAAAATTGAAAAAAAGAAATATTATATTTATTTCTAACGGTGAACTCCGTGGTGAATAAATAAGTTAATAAAAAAATTAGTGCGCTAAGTTAACAAAAAATTAAAATCAACTTAACGCGTTAATTCCAGCCATAGACTGATTACTACGATGATTAGTGAGGTTTATATTTGGGACGTACCATGGAGTTAATTTGTCGTTGGATGATGCCAGTCAGTCGTATATTTTCTCGAGCTTCGTTTTATTCGATGAATGGAACCGTGCAACTCTTGCCTACTTAATAATATAATAAAGTTTAACACAATTGTACGGGTTATGTTGTTCATGGTAGGTTAGGTTGAGTCACGTGTCGGCTATAAATGAAAAAGCATGATGGGCGATAGTATAATAATAAAAATAGAAAATAGAAAAGCGATAGATATTCTACGGTAAACCGAGTATTAGTTTTGCTCCGAGTAATAGGAATAATTTGTTTGAAACCAGTTGTCGACATCACTGATATACGCCTATTAGGTACATTATTATACTTATAGTGACCCGTAATAACTTAAGCTCGCTCGGCGTAAGGTGTAATTATTGTCACCCGGATTTCAGTGTCAAGTGTATTATTTACAGATATACTTAAAAAGTGAAAATTGTATTTTAAATATGCGAGTGAAATTAATAATTAATTGTTTCGCGGAACAAAAAACGTAGATTTCGATCAAGTCGACGATTAATATAAAACGTGTTTGGCTTTGTTAACACGGCGTGATGTATAGGCAAAATAAGTATCCCCGTGCGTTTGACGAACAACATTTTAGTGTGTAAAATAGTCCGTTGATTATGTCATAACAATATGATATGATAATGAAATACATTTTTTTTCTCCTAAAAATATTAATTTTCGATAACCCAAAAAAAATACAAGCGATGAACACCCGATGCTAATATTATAATTATATTAATTATATTATAATTAAATTATATTATATTATATTAATCAATATTAAATGGTCATATTTTATATACCATACTTACAGCTGCATTCTACCATCAGATATTTTATGCATTTTTGCAACAGCATTTAAATTTCGCAGAGAGTTAGAAGAACTATGCGAAGTGAGTTCAAAAACCGAACGAGCGGTGAGGTTAAACGCGCTAATGAACGACCACTGGTTTGTGGAAGACTACATGGAGACCATGTCGGACACCTTCGGACCTGAACTGATATTCACAATAATGGACATTTACGTGCAGCTATTGCTGTTCATGTACGTAATGATATGGGATACGGTTGTCCGCGGCGTGTTCAAGGACAACGCGTATCCGTATATCAGTGGCATCATCGAGTCCAGCATTATAATAGGAAAATTTGTTTACCTATGCTATAGGTGTGACTCTTCCGTCAAAGAGGTAATTTCACAGGTATTTTTAAACAATTATGACCATAATATTTGTTTATTTATAAATAATTAATGTAGCGGGCGTGGAAGCCCCTTTGAATATAATTGTATAACAATTTTTTTCCTGTGGTATATCAACTGAGGCGGGAATGACAATAGCATTACTTCCACCTCAGTTGTGTTTGCATCGTTTATTGTACAATAAATTATGATTTAAATACATTGACAATAAATTACAAATACATATAAACATGATGCCACAATACTTAGATTTATAGCTATACGATATAAAAAATACTGAATACTAAAACTAAATTTAGAATATTTAGAAATTAAGAAAGATTGGAACATAAAAAAGAAATCCGTTTTGTACGTTATTATTTCTTAACATCAGTATAAAATTAAACTTAAAGATTTTATAATTAGAACTAAAAAATACCTTTGATGTGGATGTTTTATTAGTAAAGTACATGTACAAAGATTCTACACCATTACTCTTACGATAGTGGAGAATAACGATATTAATATATCATTAGTAAGTTCTGGAAAAGTATGAGGGAATTCTGATTTCAATTAAAGCCAGTAAATGTTGACAATCAATGTGACCGTATTTTAATAGACCACAAATAAATAAAATATCTGATCGTTGTCTTCTTTGGTTTAGTGAATCCAAACCAATTGAAAACTACTACTGAAAGTTTTTATGTAGGAGATTCTGGATTATATAAGTTTATTTGTGACGGATAAAATTCTCTTTAAAAATGTTTATTGCACTAACTCGAGATGTTTTAAATACGTAGATAAGGTTTAAGAGATCGAGACCAAATTATGGATTTGAAATCCATAGTTAAATTAAACTCATAATTTAGTATGCAGGTATACTAGTATATAGGTTACTGTATAATATGATAATAATAATTTATATTTATGCGTTGTGTAATGATGATTCTACACTGTAGAAGAATAGTATAGTAGGTACATCACAAAATTAAACATTTTAATATGACGAATATCACCCGATTTTCTACTAAAATAATAGAATATATAAGGTACCGGCTATTATAATAATATATTATAAAGAGAAAGCATCGTGTGGGTTTGAATAGGTTCAGAACTTCGAATACGCTTTCCCCGGGGTCAACTGGATGGATTTGGGAATTGTTATACCCTTTTTTCCTCAAGTTGGATATTATTCTATACGGGATTACCGAAAGTTGTTTTTGTGATCCTACTTAATATTTAATTCTGCATAAAACAAGATACTATACAGCTCGATGGTTTGTTATTTCAATGTACCTATCCCATTTCGAGAGAATACTGCAACTTAACGATACATGGAAAAAATATACCTTTATTCGTATAGATTATAGGAATTTGTTTACAGTTTTAAATAATATCTTAGTCATGTAAATATATTGCAATATACCTATGTTTTACTATTCAATTAGGGTTTAGAAAAACAATACTTAAATAAATGTATAATGAAATCAATCTCTGATCAGAACTTACAGGACATCGGACACGGAAATTCTGTATAATAATATGAATTGCACGAATTGTATGAATGTATAATACAGTGATACATCCTCTACGGACACCAACTCTGAATAGCGAACACTTTTAAAAAGCTGAAATTTTTTTGGAAAGAAATTAAAATCTAAGCTCCCTAAATAGTTTGGACTCCTTCGAATAGCGGCCAATATTTCAGCGACCGAGCGAGTTCTGTATTTAGAGAACGTTTAACTGTAAAATATATTGATATGTGTATAGGTATTTTGAATATGACACAAACAGTAATAAATAATAAATAATAATACATTATGTGTGTACTGTTGATATTGATTTCAGAGCAAAAAGATAATTTTTCACCTCAAACACTTGTCCTCGAACGTGTCGAATGATTTGAATTCTCAAACTATTGTTAGTATACAATCATATTATTATTATTATTATTGTGTACGATGGTAAAATAACCGAAATAATATAACTAATGGTTGTTATCAGCACTCGGTAGTTGTGGTAAATATTTTATGAATTCATACACGACTTGTGATTGTTATTTTTAACATGTACAATGTACACATCTGATATTTTTATGATGCAATAGTAATGCCCAATAACTAATAAGTTACAATAATGATGCACGCGCAGAGACTTGTGCCCATCGTGTTTGCACAACTTTACGCTGTTTGGGCTGATAAAAATAAATATTATTATAATAAATCGTGTCAATACTCAACGGTGATGGCTGTCCGTCAGAAACGGTTCTAATTATTCGAATGTAATTCGTTTATTATCGCCTCATTCGTGGTTTAAAATATATTATTATACACTTTTAGTACGGATTTCACGTCATAGTACAATATTATTAGACAATATTAAGTTTTACCTATTCACTCGTTAATATTACGTCATGGTTATTGAAACTATAGAATAAAAATCCATTTTACAATAATTTTCATAAATTCTTCACGTTAGTGAATTCGTCTAGACCATTAATTATTATAGAGTCTAAACAGTTATAGCGTCTTTTCAGAAAACTAGGTAGGTATCGGATTGTTTGAAGGGTTTGTTGCAGCTGCCGTTTATAATTTAAGTACCTTCCTAACATATTATTTTTACACAAAAATATTCATAAATTAAAAGAGAAAAGACTATCGTTTCCGCTGAAAATGCGCAAAAAATGACAATGTTACATACATACCTACTTATAATATTACCTATACTTTTTACACCAGTCAAAACCACTGTTATAATATGTAATTGAATACAACCACCTGAAATAAATTTAATCAATAAGAACTGTGAGAAAACTAATATACGTTCCTCATTGCATTGTGTAACATGCGTAGATGATCAATATTAATACGAATAATAATTTATTGTATTAAATTATTATTATTATTATTGTAATATCTGTGAGAGTTCCCTTGTCTGAATCGAAATCAATTTCATCCGATACGTTTGTCTCGTACCTTTTCTCTCGTTCTCAAATAGTAGGTAGTGGTATTCCACTGCAGTTTATTGTCGTTTTTAATGACGCCGTTAATTCTTATAAACACTCTGATGTATATATTATACAATAATGTATACTATAGTGTCTGAATTATGCGGGTTATCCTTTATTCCTTTTAACAGTGTCACGAAACATTTTCACGTCGTTTTTGGCTATTTTAATTGTGACGGCGCTACAGAGTTTAAAATATTAATATAATAACTACTGTAAGAGATATTATTATTTTTTTCATGCAGCTTTTTTGACCCAAACAATCTCAATGAATTTGATTCGTTGTTGTTTATAGGAACACTAGCTGATGATAGCGACTGTGAAAAATCATTTTCTTGTATAAATAAAATATAATATCTATATCAGCAATATAATATGAGGTGATCCATTTAACGTAAAACACTTATTATTTCATAATTTTTTATCGATGTAATTTTTGACGTTTTTACTCTTTTGAATGAAAAATTAAATTTTTTATTTCTTAGTCCAAAGTGGAATATTATTTCGACTATTTCGGTCTATATCTATAAAAAAATCGAATTTTGTTTATAAATCTTCTTCTCCCAAGGTGTATATGTATAACTAACCTATATAAGATATCGCAGTTTTACTTTTCCCACTGTACGCGTTTTACGAAAATACATTGATTCTTTAAAATATAATTATTATTTTTGTCTATTAAATACTACGATATTATTTTCTATTTTTGGCCTTCATTTATTATCTTTATATTTAATTTTTATTTAAAAGTTAAATATTTATCCTAAGTAAATTTGACATTATCTTTATACTCGTAGTTTATGAAACCCTTCATTATAAATCTTTATTTTCAACTTTAATTTTATTTATAATTTAAATAGGTAGTTTTTAGTTTTCAAATTATACCTTCATTTTTATTATCAATTAAAATGTTATCCTTAAAAAACTTTGGCTTTTATTTTCCGTGATTAAATCGCCTTTATTTTCATATTATAATTTATAACATATTTACTGATTTTGTTTTCTTTAATATTCAAAAAATATATATTAATTCATGGCCTTTACACTGACGAAAAACGTACACATTTAGCTTGGTATTAAACTTAGCATAGCGAAGTTCTTATTAATAAAAAAGTCACTCTGCTTAGCTGTTTAGTTGGTATCGAGTGTACCTCGTCATTGAGTAGGTCACTGTAATGGATGTATTAAATTTTAATTCAATAATGAATAATATTAAACGATGAAAACCGATTCTGAGAAGAGACAGTGGGTAGGTAGCCAAAGTGTCTACAAAATAATTCGTGATTTTAACGATTTATATGAATTATTTCAAATTAAAACATTCATGAAAAATTATTGTTGCTTTATGCTAAACTTTTTTTAAAACTCTTGCTGGGAATATGTATAAGCCACTAAGTCACGTTGTATTACATTTTTTAATGACATATTAATTTAATCAATTTCGTCAAAATTTGGAATTAAATTATATAAGTACTGTAATGATGTGAAATGTACATCATTAACGTATTTATATTTTATTCTTTTAATATACATTTACGTCTATTATATAATATACATATTGTATTATGATATACCCCAGACTGCTAGACGAGTGTGTCATCTTTCATTCATTGTGAAATAATACGACGAATCCTTGCCAATATAGGTATAACTATTTTGATTAATTAACAAAATGTATAATTATAATAATTCAGCCTAATAGATATACGTATGCCGACCTATACAGTCTCGTTTCATCGCTTGTTCCATGTATTACTACTAGGTCTTATTATTAATTAATTAATTTATTTATTTTATCATATTATACATATTTTATTTCAATATACGTTAAGTTGTACTTGGTATAGCTAATTGTCTTGTCTAACATCCAAAATCCTCTCCTATACCCCCCTGTTTGGCATTGACCTATCACCTCGGATACCAATAATAGGAAACTTTTTTATTGTTACCATAATACCGCAAAACACTTCATAATATAAAAATAATTTTGACAGTGAATTTCTATATTTCTAGAAGTTGTGAGAATTGTGAGAAACTTAATATTAAATTTTCATGCTTTTAAACTCAAAAAAATTGTATTATACTTAAAAGTCAAATAAAAATTAAAAATGTCCAATGTGTATACATACATGATACATAGCTTGAAAAGATGAAATAATTGAATCATGTCTATAAAAATTTGGCAAAAATGCTTAGTTGAACAATAAAATAAAATCAATTTTCGACTAACTGGTATTTGTAAATTCTCTTGATTTTTTTGCAATTTCTATTTTTGACCGCTCAATGTACAGCTCTCCCAAAGTTGAAGATGGGATCATTTTTCGACTATGTCATTGTAAAACCAATATAATATTATTGGCTTAAAGTTTAATACTAGCAACAATGTCACCATATAATAATTCTACTGCTTTATTTTATTACATTTAATAGGTATTAGGTATACTGAATGGTATTTGTGTAGTCTACTAAGCTTAGGTTTTTTAATACCAATAGTGATCGGATTAGATGAATCTGTGGTTGGAACGAATTGCATCCTCACAGTTGATTAAAGGAATTGAAAGGATTTGGAAAAAGTTTCTAACACTTCCTTAATTTATCGAAGTTATTAATGGTGGTCTTCTCTTAAATATATATATTTATATTTTAATTTTATGTAGCGTGCCAGATCCGGATTACGGTATTAGTATACGTCTTGTAGGGTGTGATTTAAATAAGCTCAACTGCTATTAAAATTAAACGATATTAATATCGATTATATTTTACTCGCATAGTCACATACCATAATAGAAATAATATATACTGAAAGTTCTTCAAGGAAATTATTTCGAATTCATGTATGTAAGTACAACTTTTCGGCCGTGCACCCGCACAGTAACTTCATAGTGCACTGCAGAGTCATTCCTCCGAATTTTATGATGTGATAGGAGGCTACGATTAAAAAATTTACAATCGACAGTTGTTGCTTCCAGCTGGTATATTATGCATGTACGAAGCCTTTGTCACTTACGTTCGTCCTGTTAATACTTGTATAGTTATTCAAAAAATATACGTTTAAGTTTTCGTCTTAAAATTATTTTACCTAAATATTATGTTAATTAGGACGTGTTGCTTAATTGTACGCGTTTTATTTTTGTTGACATTTGTGGTTTGCCTCGAAATTTGTATTATAATTTATTGTCATCGTTATGTCACAATTTACTGAATATACGTCTTATGGTATTATATCGGCCGTCACCCGTCAATGATGATTATGATCTTGATGTTTTATGATGGTGAGTTTTTCGCGTTGTTTGAATACTAATCGTAATAATCAATAATAATTACTTTTATTATTGTGTATGCACTTTCCGAGTTTGTTTTACAATGCTACCGGCGCTTTTAAACTATTTTATTTTTTATTTTAAAGTCATTATACCTACAACAGAAAATAAAACATTAACAAAACGTCCATGTTTCACCGACGAAGCATCAGTCGACATGTCATATACAGGCGCTTTACGATGGCAAACAAATACCCTGTTGATATCTAATAAATATTTGCTGATTTGAGATTTGTACGTCTTCAGATAATATTATACTATATTATGATTTAAAAAAATTATTTTGGCCTGCAGGGTTTCACAAAATATTCCACTGTTTTTCGTGTAAGTAGGTTTTGGATGATATTTTTTAGACGCACGATAAACGATTTTAATAACTATCATAATATATATAGATAACTGCACCAGTAGTCTTAAACTTTGAAGGCTCATGACATATTTTAGTTAATATTATTTTTTTGTGTCTCTGTTTAAAAAAAGCTGATTGATAAATTAATATACTGTTATTTTTATACCTGCAGTAAAATTGTCACTTTTGTAATGAATTTACTATTTTTATAATAATGTTAATTATATAATATTATGGTTCGTATAAATGAACGTATTATACATTTTTAGTACCTATATTGTATACATTATATTAGTACTGCAGTGTGTATATTTTTTTTAATTATTAAAAGTATATCTTGATCAAATTCAGTTGAAAGTTATTGATTCAGTCGATGTATCCTTCACACAACATAACATAGGTACATTAAATTGGCGTTTGTGTTTGAACCGTTTTTGTTTGTTTATTACAGCTAAGGTTATTTACGCTTCGCGTTAACAGTCGTGCAGTACAAGTTACGGCTTCCGGATTTTTCGACATAAATCTATCACTTTTGTTTGCGGTAAGACGTTTGGATTTTAAATAAATTCTAATTAGTTGACAATTACTGCTATTGGATTCCCTGGAAATTGTATTCGATGCGATTTGATTAAATTAGTGATGTCGAATTGAATAATATAATGCTACAGTGACCTATGCAGTAATTATAAGTCACCCATAATGTTTTTATATTATTATAAATTACGTAATTTATATATCTTATAATACGGTCATACGGAATAATACGTTTGAGAATAAAACGAAATAGTATTTTTATTTCTGTCGACCGTTAAGATTACAATAATCATACACCATCGTTTATTGTTTTTGCAGACTGCTGGCGTTGTGTTGATATACTTTTTGGTGTTGGTACAATTTCAAATGGAGGGCTTTAAACAAATTTTGGGATCAAACTCTAGTGATGCGGTTGTAGCAGTGGTTTGTCATTCATGGCCTTGTCTTGAGAGGGATGCCCAAGATTAATAATTATTGTATTAATTTGAAATCAAAACTAAATCCATATTATACTACTTACAATTTAATAATATTTGAAGAAGGTACCTATAATAGGTATACGGTGTTTGAATTAAAAATAAATTAGAAGAGAGATGCAAAATTGTAAAAAAAATATGAATATTTAAATGTCTCATTGATTTGGATATAATCATGACTTATGAGGGGTAACTATAAATATTTTTTAAAAAGAAGAGGGACTCAGTGTTCGGCATCTCTCAACATACCCCTTCAATTCAAGCACTGGGTATATGTATAATATATTGAAAATATTGCATGATAGGAAACTATACAAAATTGCTTTTTATCTCTGAAAATGTATTGTTCACTAAAATTTAAAACTAAAATTCAGTTGAATGAAAAATGTATTAAATTTATTAATATCCTGTTTCTATAATATGATTATTAAATAGTACAATAATTTTCATCTATACCAAATGAACACTCTGGTTCCAAGGTGTTGTAACATTGTATACTTTCATCTATTAATATCGGTTATTGTTTTTAGAAACAAATCAAATAGTATTCGTTCTCATGTAAAAAGTAAAATAAAGATATTATTACTTATTCATCCAAAATATGATTATTTTTGTAATTAGATCACTTTTATTATTTATACAATTACAATATTATTTGTAAAATAAAAACCCACTATGTACTAAGTCGTCATATTAATATATTATAGTGTCATAATACTATATTAGTTTTATCTATAAAAAATCCAAATTCATTATTATATTTAGTTACCTTTAATCTGTAGAAACCGCGGTCGTAGTGCACAACGCTGGTTGACAAATCGGATACGATTATACAATACCTGCCGTGCATATTTATACAACGCAAAACACACATTCGCTAAAATGTTCTCTTCTAGACTTTGAAGTCAATTAATTACCGGACGACTATCGCAACTGCAGACTTATTGGGAGAGGAAAACATTGTCGTAAATTCGAACGTAGTGTCGCATTCCACGCTTTAGTATAAAAATCGCACTGTGCTAGTGTATCCGATGTAAATTGAATTTCGACTGTTTGATGGTAAAATTCCCGGGCCTACGCAAATTATAGAAACTGCGTTCGATCAAATTATTTTTAAAATTTCGTGCTTGGAATGTATTCAAAACGAAAAGATGCGTGAGACAAAAAAATCGGTCGATAATAATAATTTGACAATTTGATTTTAACAATGAATGTATTTAAATTCTGACTTTCAGAACTTTAAAGTGTACGTCTTAAAAACCTAATTTTCAATTATTTAGATTTTTTATACCATTTAACGAGACGTGTCCTTTGGCGGGATAAACTATTTATTTTAAAAATAGAATCACCCTTTTTCTCGCGTGAATCATTAATCAGATGACTTTTGAAAATGTTGATTAATCTAAATCGAAATTCAAATGAGTAGTTTTTGAGTTATTTAACTTTGAGTACTATAAAGATAATAGGTCGATGATAATGCATTTGGATGATGTAGGGGCTATGACGTTTTGAAAACTCGAGTAATTAATATTAATCCATCAACATTTTATAATTTGTAAAAACGTCTGAGGATAATAAATACTAGATCTAATATTATATCTGTTTTATATTTTTGTGTAAGTACATTTTAAAGGTCTATTATCCTTATAGTAGCTAGTATTATACGGCATGTTAATAGCTCAGAAACTAATCTTTTGAATTTTGACTTGGATACATTAACATTTAAAAAACCATCTGTCAAAAACGGTAAATTTCTGTTACTGTTTAAAGAAAAGTTTCCATCACAACTAGACACTCCTTAAATAGTTGAATAGCATAAATAATATAAGTATTTTGAAAAGATCTGTATTCGAATAAATTCGTTATTGCAGAAAAAAATATGGGGTGAGGTTGTCCGGTGAATCACGCACAGCATTGATGTATTAAATAGCTAGGCACATGATGTATACAATTATGTTTATCTGAAACGAATACACGCACTATATATACGTATAATTGTATTATAATACACGGGAGACATTGCGCGTATAATGTACGCGATTAATTTTGTTTTGAAATTAAAAATGTGCCCGTACCGATAAACAATTCTGAGGGGAAATGAAACTGTGCATATATTTTCGTTGACTATACCTATACCTATCACGTACATCCCGACTCGCAGTTTTTCAGCCCGAATAATAATAATATATAATTTGTGCGTAAAACACGTTTCGGGACGAGTTTCGATCATTTCGTTATTGTTGGACGTCGTAAAACACGTGCCGGAGCGAACGCGAACGCTATTGCTGACCGAACGAACATTTATTATATTATATTATATAGGTACGCGAAAATATGAAAGAGGACTCGGCGGGTGACGTTTCACGAGCGCACAATATTTCGTTTGTGTGCGTGTGTTTGTGTAGGCACACGATTTTGCAGTTTCGACACTTTACCCGATCCATATATTATTATTATTATTATATTACCTACACCCGAACACGTATCGTTTTCACAAAATTGTTGGCGTTCATCGGTAACGATTAAATACGTAAAAATCGTCGACAACAAAATCCGCGACACCACGTCGATTATATAATTATTTATATTCTTATAACGCTTGTATCGCGGGCACCCCGACATCAGCTGTACCCAATAATTGACGTTTTTGACCAATGTCCACACAGAGATTGCAGTTAGTATACCTATATAATATATTATCATAATATTATTATGCTAAAGCATAAACATTTATTTTGTAGGTTTGAAATTAAAATATCGGAAATAAACCGAACGTGAGAGTTATTTGTACGCCGGATAACACATGAGTATATTATTAATTAGGTCAGGAGCTGCGTAGCACGATGAAAAAGATGCTTTATAGCTTGAAATTCAAAATGATGCGCACCTATTAAATGCACTTGATTGTTTTTTTTTATTTTAAATAAGTTTTGAATCAAAAAATATAATTTTTATTAAATTAAAAAAAGTTTTGCTAAACTGCACGTTTTCAAGTCTTCTGCGTGCAGGACTGCTTTTAATTAGAAAAAATAACTCTTCTCATTTAATTTTCCGTCATCACTCGCAATCTCCATTATTACATCATGAGCCTTCAGGTCCGTTTCAAAAATCACGATTAATAATATAAGATTAGGTAAAAACATTGTTAGTTACTGTTTTGAGTAAAATGTAAAAATTATCTTAAAATTGAAAATTGTCTTATTTTTAACTTCTTATTGTAATTTAAAAATACACGAAACGTCGTTTACGACGTTATAAAATGAGCATCGGAATAGCTATGGAAAACAAAGCAAATAAGAGCATTGAAAACCCAATTCTTTAATCATTTTGTTATCAATTATTATCATAATCGGGGTCGACTATTATTATTATAAGTACCTATCACATACTTTGGAGTAAATTTTTACTCCGGTATTGAAAGCCGAGGAAAATTTCCTACACGAAATGCAAATCGTATATATTATAATAAATAATACGCGTTATAATATAATGTCATTTTATTATGTGCACGTGTGTACTGCGCATCCTAACATTAACGCATTAACACATTGTTAATGAGCGATATTAAGTGCGCAGTCGATTAGGTACACCGTGACACAATAATTATGTCGTTTATTATTAATTACAATTATCATACCAGTCGTCGTGTTCGAACGTTTAACCGATTAACGACGTTTTCATGAGCTCTCTGCAGGGTCTACCACGTGGTGTGTTATCGGCATAATAATTATATTATAATATTGTACACTTGAACGGAATGACTATAATTGCAATAGATACGTAATAGTAATGGGCGATTTTTGAAAGTGAATCGATTTAAATCAAAATAAAAACCGAATTTGTAGTCAGTCTGCTGTATAGTCATTTACGCGCAGTATAGTATACATGCTAATATACAGAGTGTTCGGTTTAAAGTGGCAAATTTGAAAACGCAATAAGAAACATCATTTTTTCAAAAACTTATTTTTCTATTGTAATATTATAATTCAGTACTCTCTCCATGATTTAAGTGTGAAAAATAACACCTAAGGAGGCGTATTGAAGACGTTTTCGACGACTCCCTCTCAAACGTCCAACTGCATAGTAACATTAACGACTAAATCGAACTCTCTCTTTGATTACATATACTTTAGACTTTAGAACTCCACACGAAAAGAAATCACGCGATGTAAGATTTCCTCAAGATCTGGTAGGCCATTTCTGCTGGCTGCAATGCGATTAGATGACACGATTGTCTGCTCCATATAACAGAAATAATCAAAATCAAATAACATTTGAAAAAAACTCCTATTATACGTGAGAAATTGGAATAATAACGGATAACGAAAATAATAACAACCAGCCGTCGTGAGAACAAATGCTGTCAACTTTACATTTGGCGTTATATTCCGGACCCACTGTAAATGTGTCCTGGAGGAAATATGATAGTATAAAAATAAAATTATGGATGGAAAAAAACCCTTTGAAGTGGTGAGGGGGTCCCCTTTATATTTTTGGTTATAGGGTAATTTAACTTTTTTTTTCTAAACAAAACTGAACCTACACAAATTGTCTGACGTATTTTCAAAACTATATAACTTTTTTATCACAGTTTTTTCAAATTTAAATAAAGCTACTTTGGTGTGCTATCAACTAACATACACAATTAAACTCGAAATGTATAAATTATTTTTTTTAATTAAAAAAAATTAAAAATTGAATCGCCCGAAATTGGCATCTTTAAATTAATATAAAAATAAAAAAGTTTATTTTATAACTGTAGATTATTATTGAAACGTACATCTGTGGCTCTGCAGCCCATCGTGGCTTTTGATCTTTATAACTTTCGGGCCAACTGTCTTTGGATACAGCCTGACAAAAATGAGTGGTGTAAGCTTTTTTTATTTTATAGGATTGGACATCGGTTCAGCTGATGCAGACGACACATGTACGCACGACCACCACTGTTTCACAAACGTATATATTATATTAAATAGATTAAATCGTTATTGAATCACGTCATCCACTCGCCAGCTTATTTGCGCACGACTTACTGCCACTCTTTATAGTAATAATAATAATAATAATAATTTAATTGGATTTAGAGACTGTCTCCTAAATTTATGTAATGAGACCAATCTGACGACGCCCTCCCAAAGGATTTCGTGTCCGACAGATTATGAGCTTATTAAGTAAGAAAAAAAATTATAACATTATTATTAGGTCTGCGGAAGTATGGTCGCGATCCAATTGTTGTTTTTGAGCTCGACACAAAATACATTATATTTTAATTAGCGAACGATCTTTATAAATGTCATAATTCCGGTTGTAGGGCTTTTGAAAAGGAACTAATTGCTGGATATAAGGTTTAAGCCAGAAAGATTACTTAATCTGCTAGTGTCGGATTAGTCCTTCATTGTACTTAAATTGGTTTAGTGAATTATTTTTCATCCGGAAAGCGTATTAAAATAATTTATTCTTTTTATTACTATTATTCAAATATTCATCGCATACCGAAAATATACGCCCAAATGAATAAGTAATAAAAATATAATCGATATTTGAAAAAAAAAAAATCCTTAGGAAAATTCGCTGATGTCGTATAGGTAGGTAAGTAGTACTGCAGTTTTTGAATATTATATAAATTATTGGGTTCAAATAATTCAATTACGCGAGTTATAATATATTTCTATACATATAGTAAGTACTCATAACGATATTTTATGTTATATAATATGGAAACTGTTGATACATAATATAGGTATAGTTTAGGCACTCCGCGACCGAAACACGTACGTATTATATATTATATTTTATTATATTGATTTTATACATTTCATATTTGACCGTGACAGGGAAGTCGGTCACTACTCGATCAGTACACGTTTATTATTGTAAAAAAACAAAATTTAAAAAACAACATATACGTGATTCACCAAGAGTGCTTCACACATTTTCATCCTTAGATAATGCATACATTCAAAACATCTGATTTTTAGAACTCAGTTTAAGTAAGCTAACACCATATTAAATATCTTTAAAACTATTATTGTATTATCATGGACTATAATCCTCAGTAAAGTTAAAAATGCTGCAAACTTTATGGGGGTCATAAATAATAATATTAAGGAACAACAGTCTTTCAATTTTGATTTCATGCATTAAAATTGTAAAAAATTGATATTGTTAAAAAATGGTTTTGCGTAAAAAATTAATTTTTCCTAAAATCCTTTTTTTTTCCAGATTAATTTGAAAAGTACAAAGATTTTTTTACTTTTGATAATATTTATGGCTCCTTAAGATGATTTCCGACGAAAAAAAACATCACATCATTGTAAAACCAATATATTTATCGATCCACTCAGAATCTAAAAATTATCTGCTGAACAATTTAAATATAAAAGGGTTGTTTTCATTTGAAAATAAGTAATTTGTATTGACACATGTGACATAAAAAATTTAAATATTTAAAAATAATATATGGTTGTTAAGTAGGTATAGTTAAAAACTAATTATCTAACTACTTAAAATGCGAAAAAATCAAAATTTGAACAAATTAATCATTAAATACAAAAAGCGGGGCGAGTATGCTAGGTGAATATTGCCTTTTATAATATGATTTAAAAGTGTGAAAACTGATAGACAGTTTTGAACCATATCGACCATTATAAATATAATACACATACCTACTCACATTCGATAGCCGATATAAGTGTGCTAAGCAACATATTTTAAGATCTTTTAAACTGGCAGGGAAATACTATGATTTTGAAATAATATCCTTATACAGTTTGCTCAATAACTATAATATTAGAACATTAAGAAGTTGATCGATATCCTCATAGAATTCTCACAGTCTTAAACTACATAATAATATGTATTTTGGGATAATATAGTTTTTTTGTCATTGATATAACCATTGTAGACTAAGATTAAACTCTTATTACTGTTGAAGAAATCAAATGTTGTTCAAATATTTCTACTCTCTATGTACTAAGTTGATGAAAAGCCAAATTTTCATTCACAAAAAAAATAAGATTTTGACGTAGGAACACAATATCATGAGTATCCAAGTGCTTCCAAAACTTTATGTCATGACGACCCACTAATTGGAATTATACATAACAAAAATTGCATTTTTGGTAGTATGTATATTATAATGCATAACAGCATAACAGCAAAATGAACATAACAGTTCATATTTCATTTTTTATTTGCGTTTTTGACATAATAAGGTGTACTCAAAATAAGAATGAGATAATAATAATAAAAATAATAATATGCTGAACAATCTTTAAATATATAATTATAATAATATATAAAAAATAACTATCTATTTTATAAAGAAATTAATTATTCTATATTACTATTACATCATAAATCTAATTGTATAAGCATTTTACGTAAGACGTGTGCAACTTCAGCCGAACACTGGTGGTAAGTACTCTACTGGATCGATTAAAACAGCTCTATCGTTGACTGGCCGAGTAGGTTAATCTTAGAAATTATTTAATAACATCAAACAAATTATAATAGTACAGAGTTTTTTTATAACTGTGATCGTATTTTTAATAGAGCCAACTAAAATAAGAGCTGATTGTGATATTAAGACATAACGCTTTCAGGCTATTATTGAAAATAAATTACATAACACTGAAGTGTAATCTACTATGAATAATTTATTTTTTTATTTTAATATTTTAATATACAAGTGAATAATGTGTTATTTTTATCAACTTGTATAAGTTTATTAAGAAAGGATTATTAAAAAAATATCAATTGTGAACTTGATCGGTACGAAAGAATCAAAATTACCTGTACCATGCATATAATCAACTCACTGTTTCTAGATAATAGATTAAAATAATTTTTTCTTTATACTCGTTGTTTAGTTAGGTATAATTTTTTTTGTAAAATGCACGATACATATAAAATTTGTACCTAAAACTATTTGTCATCGAGTTTTAGTCAAAATTTAAATAAAATAATAGCCATGCCAAACTCTATGCATAATATTGGTAATTTTTGTATACAAGTTATTGACGTTACTCTTACAACAATAATATTATATATTTATATTCCATGATGGGTGTATCTGTGCGATATTTTGAGTACCTACTATATAATAATATGTCGTGTCAAAAATCGGTTTTTGATAGTTAACTATAACAGAACATATAGGTAGAGATAATTGCACAAATTTATACTATAATAACAATTTATTCTCTTTACATATAGTGTTGTGCGTCGAAAAAATGGATATATTTTTTTAAATTTCAAAGTATTTACAATATACGAAGAATTTTCAAACGGGGTATGAACTTTATTTAAAAAAATCAAACGATTTTTTACAATAATAATATGTAGTGTGCGAATTATTAATTATAAAATAATATCAATTTGCCACCATGGTCGGGTTTATTAAAATTTGATCATAACGAATAACGTTTAACCGATAAAAAAATTATAATATTAAAGATGTTTATGAACAACAGGAATGTTATAATGACAGCAATGACAGTAAATATATATAAAAATATATCAATGGATTATATAGATTACTCGTAATTTTGGTACACGGAAAGGGAACGAAAAATGTTTGAAATTAATGAGAGTAAAAAATTGAAATTGATTTTGAATGCTGTGCAAAACTGCTGGAAACGTTAAATCATTTTCACTGATTGTATTTATATATATTTACGTCTATTAAAATTCGTTTTAAAATTAAATACACATACATAATTTTATGTGTTGACATTTTTATAAAATGATCCATTTGCTAAATCACGGAAAATATTATAAATCATTTAAAAAAAAAAAAAAATCATAATATTGCTGTAATATGCGTGCCCATCTAATAACTTTTAATATAGTTTATATAAGTTAGGTTGACTGATATGGAACGGAGAGAGGCAGTTCTTATATTTAATTGTAGAGATTCCTGTTTTTCTGGTCAATAAATTTAACGTAATTTTAGTTATATTACATTATACTGAATATATAAATAGTTTTGGGTTTTTGATTCACCAAGCATGCCAATTGCTTACCCTCGTTTCTTCTCATTTACAAAACTATAATTGTTGGACTTTTTATGAATTCGTAAGTACCTTATTTTTAAATACTAGGATTTTTGTAAACCATTTAAAACTATTGTCTTGTGATGGTAATAAATTATTATTTTTCAAATGAAAATCTATATTTTTTACTGTGAATATTAAGCAGATGAATTTTTTGAAAACGTTTATGGATCTAAATGAAATTTTGACAGTTAATAATTTATGAATTATTAATATTTATGTACTTAGGATTATTCATTGTCCTGAAAAATGCTTTTATATCAAATATAGAATAAAATAGGTAGTACCTATTTAGTCTAGTATTTATTATATTCAGACAATTTTGACAAATTATACAGCTTAAATATTATATGGATATCAATAATAATTGCTATAATTTTCAAATAACCATATTAATATGTACCACAAACATTCTACGTATTCAATGTATTCTATAGGTATAATAGTAATATATTGTTTAAACATAATATATATTATATGCACTCGAGTATTGCGTCCTTTGTCGTGTGCAAATGTGCAATAATATCACGGGGAAGTCGCTCAGTGCAGCCCCTGAATTACGCATACGTATGACTCGGACACGCGTATTATAAGACATATTATTATTATATTATATTATTTGTGGACACAGTTTAAATACACGCGCGCATTGTACGGGTTTAGATTATTATATTATTATGCGCTCCACCACGGCAGTGTACGCGAGAGATTTACCATTTATTATTACTGCCAAATAATACAAATTGAAAAATAGACGTTTGTAACTACACAGGACATGACACCTCAAGTACTATTACGACAATTGTCAACAATTTGAAAATAACACTATATGCTCTTTAAATGCCATAATTGTTTGAAATTTCTTAAAATCTAATCTTTTCGAATTACTGCATTAATTATTGCACGCATATTACTGTAGAAATAAATGGCATCGAGCGTGCTTTGCGAATCGCCCTGTATTACGTACGACTCGGACGCGCTCATTACAAGACATATTATTATTATCGTTATAATATCATACAATTTTATCGCCACGCGGATGACACAGTTTTAAAATACACGCACGCATTGTACGGGTTTAGATTATTATATTATTATGCGCTCCGCCACGGCAGTGTACGCGAGAGATTTACTTACGGCCGAATAATACACTCGGCAACAAAAGGCCCATTGTACGCGTGTGTCTGCGAATGCAAATATTGTACCTGCACTCGTCGCGGCGGTGGCGTGTGTTTGGTATATCGCCGCCGACGTTATTATAATATTATTATCGTTATTGTTACGTATAGGTACGTATTATATAGTCCACGGTAGTAGTGCAGCAGGTAGTACATATAGGTACACCGGTGTAGAATATAATAATAGGTAATACAACCGTATGGGTATGCTATTGTCG
This sequence comes from Nasonovia ribisnigri, assembly GCA_027563435.1. Taxonomy (NCBI): domain Eukaryota; kingdom Metazoa; phylum Arthropoda; class Insecta; order Hemiptera; family Aphididae; genus Nasonovia; species Nasonovia ribisnigri. The sequence continues at coordinate 11,406 of JANEHU010001478.1, read as the reverse complement.
CTGATGTGGCGACGATGGTCGTGGACCGTGGTATAGTCGTTACAGCAATAATAATGACGATAATGATAATAATTATTACTTGTCACTGTTATTATCGCCGGCGCGACGTCGTCGTTTACGACTATATTGCTACCCCTCCGGTCTGCTCCGCCTGCTAAATTGCTCGCTCCTATTCCGGGTCGTGAGTCCCACCAATAGGCTGAAAATTATCAAAAACTGCAGGGAAACCGAAGAAGCTGGTTCTCCGTCACCGAGAAGCGCACGTTATTGCAAAAAAACATTAAACGAAAAAAAATTATTAAGAAGTCTTTCTGCTCGTTTCTTAGTTGATAATAACTTTTAACAGAATTTTATTTATTTTTGTCTCGTTTAAAAAAAAAAAAAACTTTAATTTATACACTGCAGCTGTGGTATTTGTTTTTAAAATCACATTTTAATACAGTATCTACCATAGTGTTTGTTGTTGTTTTTGAAGCGCATTCTAATTTTCTGATGTTTATTCCGTGCACAATTATTATATCATCTGACCTCCTACTCATTCTCTGTCAATTAACATTTCTGATTACAGTACTTCTATGTTACCAGGAAATAAAATGTTTTTCTTTAACTATATTATATCGTTATATAAACGGACGGAGAAAATAACAATTTATTATTTTAGGTACCTATTGCTAGAGTGATTTTTTTTTAATATTTGAATATTAATAGTTTCAGAAAATTGTATTTAATATTCAGAGGGGCAGAAACTGTTTTTAACATGGGGGGGGGGGTTCAAACATAAAGATGGTGTAACTATATGGGTTTCCTCTTGAGATCCATCATATCTCCCTCCTCACTAGACGAACATAGAGGATGGGTTTCACCCTTTTAACTGTATTATTATTCTTTTAAAATCTTTTGCCATGCCAGCTGTACTCTAAACATAAAATTGACTGAATTACAATCCATAGTTTTTTTTTTAAATACATATTAATACACACTTAGGAATAATATTATAATGTTATCTATTTTATTATACAATCAATATACCTAGTATGATTATATAAAATTAATTTGTGAACAAGAATGTTAAACTTATTTTCTTTGTGAGCTGGATCTACATAACGGTTAATTCCAAGCCCTGGTTTCAGCACATCCTTGGAAACAAACATAACTTAAAAGCACAATTTCATTACATTTCTTTAGATACAAAGCATATCATATAGCACACAAGCATGATAAACTGCATTCTGCAGTATATGGTTACTTAACAAGTCGTAATTAAAAGTAAGTGTTAATAAAAATTAAAAATTAAAAAGTAATAAATAATAATAGTAGGTAGTAAATAATAAATTATAAACACTTTTTTATTTTTAACTTATTTAATAACATTAATATTGGTACAAATTTGACAGTCTGTTCTAGTTTACTTGTTATGAACTTTTTTAACGATTTAAATTTTACTATAGTTACCTAATTACAATGTTTTGTATATTTTTCGGAAAAAACCCATGAAACACTAACTAATCAAATTATTTATAGAAAAAATATAGGTTTAACGCAACAAACTCATTGAACCATAAAAACTAGTAAAACAAAATAAAATCAACAAATATTTTTTATAGGCAAGGTCACTGACTTCTTGACTCTTATCTTTCCGACTAAAAATTATTTTACTGTCGTTTTATGTTAATATAATTGTTGAGCTATCATACTTCTACTAGAAGCAAAAAAAAAAAAAAAACAAATAATATTTTAACTCCTCTGAAACAGTATTAAACAACATACTGATAATGTCACTAAACTATAATAGATTTAGACATTTATTTTTTTGATACCTAATATCAGTTATGTTATAAAATAGTCAAATAACTTTATTGATTTGAAATTTCAACATTAAATGTTTTACGAGGAAATTAATAATTAATATTATTATGAATGTAATTTAAATATGTATTCGTTTTTGTCATTTATTATGTATTATCCAAATTTTTTGGTGACGAGGAAACAAAATGGTATGTTGCCCTCTATGTTTTACAAAGGGGAAATCGCCCTTTCTGCCACCTGCTATGTTCTGACGTCACTACCTAAGTGGGAGTAGAGTCACTTTTTAATAATATTATAATATTATGATAGAAAAATTAAACGTCAGACCATGACTCTGAATACGGATCTCGAACTCTCGAAGGATGTATTTAAATTTAACAAGACATTTTTGTTTCTCCTCAGTCACTTGATGTTTTGTTTTAAAACTACAAAGCAATGTTAATTGTAGAATATAATTATTAAAATTATTATTACGACTAAATCAATGGTAAACGTTTTCGTTATTATTATTATTTATTTTTGTTATTGCTTGAAACTTTAAAATTACATTCGTTTTACCGGTTTTTTTTTTTAATTTCAAAATACCTACCTATATGTTCTGTTTTTTATTTATTCAAACGTAATATAAACATGCTATTTTAAAAAGGTAATTATTACTTTTATTTTGGTTTTTGACAGAGAGTATTTTACAAACATTAAACAAATTTAATATTAATCAAACTGTTAAAAAAAAACCGTACCATTTAAAGTTCAAACGTTGGTTTTTTTTCTTCCGAATAGGTACCTATTTATTAATATCTAAATATCTGATGTTTCCTATGGTTTTTTTTTCGACCAATTCAAATTTAAATTAATCAAAAGGTGTAATAAAGGCTATAAATTAAAATATACGTTTAAAGGCGTATACCCGTCGAGTAGTACAGTCTTACTTAATGATGTATTTTGGCGGGTAGTTGGAAAAAAATCCTCTCTCTAGGAAAAAAGAATCCCTAGTATAATGCGACTAAATATCAATAATGTATAAGAATTAATTTATAAATAATATATTAGAAATAAAATTAATAATATATTTTATATCATAATGTTAAAAATTGTCTTATACTCTAAAAATACTATATTACATTATTACATTTTAAAATGTATGCCACGATACCAAAGCTTATAATAATAATAATAATTGTATTTAAATTAAAATCTAAATAATTTATGTGATTATATTACCTAGTGAGGCACGATACCGAGGGTTATAATAATAATAATAATAATAATAATAATAATAATAGTAACAAAATAATAACAATTATTAAATATAAATAATTTATAAGAATTATTTTATAAATTATATAGATAATAGAAATAAAATTAATATTGTATATTAATTGAAAAAAGTATTATTTTATAAAAAATGTCTTATACTACCTATATATTACATCTATAAAAAAAATGTATGCCACTGCTTATAAATATAATTATATATAAAATTAAATGTAAATAATATATGTGATAAACTATATAAGATAATTATTAAAAAAGGGCGGGTAAGTGTATGTCGCTCTGCTGTACAGTAGGTTACAAGTGAGTCACTGTAATGGATTGTGTTAGATTTTAATAATTTAATCCAATGATATAATATCATTGAATAAGAAAAACGATTCTGAGGGAAGACGGTCAGTCAGTCTATAATATCTTACTAAGTCTAAATGTATTTGATGATATTATTGTGAATAAACTAATTCATTTTAGTATTATAGGCATTAGTATTTACTATAATTGGTTAAATTCATTTTTCTCAAAAAAATTATATTTTAAAATGCCATTGCGTGTATATAAAATATAACAATATATTCTAAAAGTTTCATATACCAACAAATAATATTTTTAAATTATATCAAAATAACTAAAATCATTATTCTTGGTTTAAATATGAAATTTTGTCAAAATTCGAACTTTAAATGCTTATAAAAAAAAATCGTGCATATGTATTTTTAAAATTTTTCAACTGATATTGTAACAATATATAAAAAAGCTTGTATTAAATTTTCAGACTTTTTGGCCCACCAAATAAAATTTTATTGACAATTATAAAAAAAAAAACTAAAAAAATTGAAAACTAAAAATGTCTGTAAACAGCTCAAAACAAATCAAAATATTTTCAAAATTGAATGGTGTATAGAAATAGCTTATATAAACATTCAGTGAAATTTTCATGCATCTACAATTATTCGTTTTTGAATTACAACCAAATAAGAAAAACGCTACATGAGAAATCGAGTGAATATCTAATTTTGTACAAATTTGAACTTAAAATGCTCATAAAAATTTATTATGACTTGCTTATAAACTTTTTTTTATTGATATAATTAGGCAAACTTATGAGGAATCTTGTATTACATTTTCAAATCTTAGATTTAAAAAGAAAATTTTTTATGAATTTCTAACTCAAAATAAATTGCACATTTTCGTCATTTTTACGTATTTTGTCAAAATTTGAACTTTGATTACCTATAAATAAAAATTGTGACTACGGATTTTAATATTTTTCATCTGCCTTTGAAACTATATATTAGAAGCCTACTATTAAATTTTCAAGATTTTTTACCCAACAAATAAAATTTTATTGACATTTATAGAAAAAAAAACTAAAAAAATTGGAAACTGAAAATGTCCGTTAACAGCTCAAAATAAGTCAGAATATTTTGAAAATTATATGGTGTGTAGAAAATACTTATATAAACATTCGGTCAAAATTTCATGTCTCTATGGTCATTTCTTTTAGAGTTATACCAAAAACCAAAATCGATTTTGTCGAAAATTGGTTTTCCGTAAAAATTCCCGTTTTTCCCATAATTTTTCATTTGTTTTTCCAGGCGCTCATGAAAACTACTGGGAAATTTTGACTTTTGACCCCCCAAAGTACCAACTAGATTCACTTTCCTATCAGAAAAGGTACTATTGAAGAAAATCTAAGCACTTTTACTGTCCCAAAACGTGATGACAGACACAAAAAATAAAAAAAAAATAAAAAAATAAAAAAAAAACACACATCATTGTAAAACCAATACATTCATCGCTCCGCTCAGAATCTAAAAATCTATATCAGTAAATCTTTAATTTATAAATTGAGAAAAAAATTTTTTGGAGGGGATCGTTTGAGCCCGCAGGCAAATACTTTTTAAGGAGTAAGGAAATTAAATTTAGAAAAAAATTAGTATGGCACCTGGATGTTTATGTTTAAAAAATCTATATAAGTAAATATATTTATATTTAAATTTAGAAAAAAAATTATGATGGGGATCGTTTAAGCCCGCAGGCAAATACTTTCTAAGGAGTGAGAAAAAAAAAATTAATATGGCAACTGGTTGTAAAATTTTTAAAAAAAATCATTAATATTATATAATCTGATAAAAAAATTTTGAAGGGGAACGTTTGAGCCCGCAGGCAACTACTTTTTAGGAGTTAGAAAATTAAGATGGCAAAATGATGTTTATGTTAAAAAAATTTATATAAGTGAATCATTAATATTTAAAATTAGAAAAAAAATTTTTGAAGGGGAACGTTTGAGCCCGCAGGCAACTACTTTTAAGGAGTAAGAAAATTAAATTTAGAAAAAAATTAATACGGCACCTGGATGTTTATGTTTAAAAAATCTATATAAGTGAATCATTAATATTAAAAATTAGAAAAAAAATTTTTGAAGGGGAACGTTTGAGCCCGCAGGCAAATACTTTTTCAGGAGTAAGAAAATTTAATTTAGGAAAAAGTTATATGCACTATTATGTTTATGATCTTTCAAATTAGGTTTAGAAATATCTACAAGAATTAAATTGATAAAAAAAAATATGGAAGAGGAAAGTGGGACCCGCAGGCAAATACTTTTAAAGGAGTGAGAAAAAAAAATTAATATGGCAACTGGTTTTAAATTTTTAAAAAAAATCATTAAGATTATATAATCTGATAAAAAAATTTTGAAGGGGAACGTTTGAGCCCGCAGGCAACTACTTTTAAAGAGTAAGAAAATTAAATTTAGAAAAAAATTAATATGGCACCAAGATGTTTATGTTCAAACGAAATGTATATAAGTAAATCATTAATATTTAAATTTGGAAAAAAAATCATGAAGGGGAACGTTAGAGCCCGCAGGCAGATACTTTTTAGGAGTTAGAAAATTAGGATGGCACAATGATGTTTATGTTAAAAAAATTTATATAAGTGAATCATTAATATTTAAATTTAGAAAAAAAATGTTTGAAGGGGATCGTTTGAGTCCGCAGGCAAATACTTTTTAAGGAGTGAGAAAAAAAATTAATATTGCAATACTGGTAGTTCATTTTTAAAATATCTATATCAGTAAATCTTTAATATTTAAATTTGGAAAAAAAATTATGAAGGGGAACGTTGGAGCCCGCAGGCAGATACTTTTTAGGAGTTAGAAAATTAGGATGGTACAATGATGTTTATGTTAAAAAAAATTATATAAGTGAATCATTAATATTTAAAATTAGAAAAAAAATTTTTGAAGGGGAACGTTTGAGCCCGCAGGCAAATACTTTTTAAGGAGTAAGGAAATTAAATTTAGAAAAAAATTAGTATGGCACCTGAATGTTTATGTTTAAAAATTCTATACCTAAGTAAATATATTTATATTTAAATTTAGAAAAAAAATGTTTGAAAGGGATCGTTTGAGTCCGCAGGCAAATACTTTTTAAGGAGTGAGAAAAAAAATTAATATTGCAATACTGGTATTTCATTTTTAAAAAATCTATATCAGTAAATCTTTAATATTTAAATTTGGAAAAAAAATTATGAAGGGGAACGTTGGAGCCCGCAGGCAGATACTTTTTAGGAGTTAGAAAATTAGGATGGTACAATGATGTTTATGTTAAATAAATTTATATAAGTGAATCATTAATATTAAAAATTAGAAAAAAAATTTTTGAAGGGGAACGTTTGAGCCCACAGGCAAATACTTTTTCAGGAGTAAGAAAATTTAATTTAGAAAAAAGTTATATACACTAGGTTTATGATCTTTCAAATTAGGTTTAGAAATATCTACAAGAATTAAATTGATAAAAAAAATATGGAAGAGGAAAGTGGGAGCCCGCAGGCAAATACTTTTAAAGGAGTGAGAAAAAAAAATTAATATGGCAACTGGTTGTAAAATTTTTTAAAAAAATCATTAAGATTATATAATCTGATAAAAAAATTTTGAAAGGGAACGTTTGAGCCCGCAGGCAACTACTTTTAAAGAGTAAGAAAATTAAATTTAGAAAAAAATTAATATGGCACCTGGATGTATATGTTTAAAAAATCTGTATAAGTTAATCATTAATATTTGAATTTAGAAAAAATCCCTTGAAGGAACGTTAGAGCCCGCTGAGCGGATACTTTTGAGGTTAGAAAATTAGGATGGCACAATGATGTTTATATTAAAATTATGCGCGAAGTGAATCATTAATATTAATTCGAAAGAATTTTTGAAGAGAACGTTTGAGCCCCGCAGGCAAATACTTTAAGAATTAGGAAGTCGAGATTAGAAAAAAAATTAGTATATGGCACCTGGATGTTTATGTTCAAACAGAAATGTTTAAAAAAAAAAAAAAATTGTTTAAACAATCTATGTTAGTAAATCATTAATATTTTTAATTGATAAACAATTTTTTTGAAGGGGAACGTTGCGCCCGCAGGCTAAATACTGTTCAGGAGTAAATTTAATTTAGAAAAAAGTTATATGCACTAGGTTTATGAAGTCTTCAAATTTGGTTTAGAAATATCTACAAGAATTAGATTGTTAAAAAAAATATGGAAGGAAAGTGGGAGCCTGCAGGCAAATACTTTTTAAGGAGTAGGAAAATTAAATTTAGAAAAAAATTAATACGGCACCTGGATGTTTATGTTTAAAAAATCTATATAAGTGAATCACTAATATTAAAAATTAGAAAAAAAATTTTTGAAGGGGAACGTTTGAGCCCGCAGGCAAATACTTTTTCAGGAGTAAGAAAATTTAATTTAGGAAAAAGTTATATGCACTAGGTTTATGATCTTTCAAATTTGGTTTAGAAATATCTACAAGAATTAGATTGTTAAAAAAAAATATGGAAGAGGAAAGTGGGAGCCCGCAGGCAAATACTTTTTAAGGAGTAGGAAAATTAAATTTAGAAAAAAATTAATACGGCACCTGGATGTTTATGTTTAAAAAATCTATATAAGTGAATCACTAATATTTAAAATTAGAAAAAAAATTTTTGAAGGGGAACGTTAGAGCCCGCAGGCAGATACTTTTTAGGAGTTAGAAAATTAGGATGGCACAATGATGTTTATGTTTAAAAATTCTATACCTAAGTAAATATATTTATATTTAAATTTAGAAAAAAAATCGTTTGAAGGGGATCGTTTGAGTCCGCAGGCAAATACTTTTTAAGGAGTGAGAAAAAAAATTAATATTGCAATACTGGTAGTTCATTTTTAAAAAATCTATATCAGTAAATCTTTAATATTTAAATTTGGAAAAAAAATTATGAAGGGGAACGTTGGAGCCCGCAGGCAGATACTTTTTAGGAGTTAGAAAATTAGGATGGCACAATGATGTTTATGTTAAAAAAAATTATATAAGTGAATCATTAATATTTAAAATTAGAAAAAAAATTTTTGAAGGGGAACGTTTGAGCCTGCAGGCAAATACTTTTTCAGGAGTAAGAAAATTTAATTTAGAAAAAAGTTATATGCACTAGGTTTATGATCTTTCAAATTAGGTTTAGAAATATCTACAAGAATTAAATTTAGAAAAAAAATGTTTGAAGGGGATCGTTTGAGTCCGCAGGCAAATACTTTTTAAGGAGTGAGAAAAAAAATTACTATTGCAATACTGGTAGTTCATTTTTAAAAAATCTATATCAGTAAATCTTTAATATTTAAATTTGGAAAAAAAATTATGAAGGGGAACGTTGGAGCCCGCAGGCAGATACTTTTTAGGAGTTAGAAAATTAGGATGGTACAATGATGTTTATGTTAAATAAATTTATATAAGTGAATCATTAATATTTAAAATTAGAAAAAAAATTTTTGAAGGGGAACGTTTGAGCCCGCAGGCAAATACTTTTTAAGGAGTAAGAAAATTTAATTTAGAAAAAGTTATATGCACTAGGTTTATGATCTTTCAAATTAGGTTTAGAAATATCTACAAGAATTAAATTGATAAAAAAAAATATGGAAGAGGAAAGTGGGAGCCCGCAGGCAAATACTTTTAAAGGAGTGAGAAAAAAAAATTAATATGGCAACTGGTTTTAAATTTTTTAAAAAAATCATTAAGATTATATAATCTGATAAAAAAATTTTGAAGGGGAACGTTTGAGCCCGCAGGCAACTACTTTTAAAGAGTAAGAATATTAAATTTAGAAAAAAATTAATATGGCACCAAGATGTTTATGTTCAAACGAAATGTATATAAGTAAATTATTAATATTTAAACTTGGAAAAAAAATCATGAAGGGGAACATTAGAGCCCGCAGGAAGATACTTTTTAGGAGTTAGAAAATTAGGATGGCACAATGATGTTTATGTTAAAAAATTTATATAAGTGAATCATTAATATTTAAAATTAGAAAAAAAATTTTTGAAGGGGAACGTTTGAGCCCGCAGGCAAATACTTTTTAAGGAGTAAGGAAATTAAATTTAGAAAAAAAATTAGTATGGCACCTGGATGTTTATGTTTAAAAAATCTATATAAGTAAATATATTTATATTTAAATTTAGAAAAAAAATTATGATGGGGATCGTTTAAGCCCGCAGTCAAATACTTTCTAAGGAGTGAGAAAAAAAAAATTAATATGGCAACTGGTTGTAAATTTTTTAAAAAAAATCATTAATATTATATAATCTGATAAAAAAATTTTGAAGGGGAACGTTTGAGCCCGCAGGCAACTACTTTTAAAGAGTAAGAATATTAAATTTAGAAAAAAGTTAATATGGCACCAAGATGTTTATGTTCAAACGAAATGTATATAAGTAAATCATTAATATTTAAATTTGGAAAAAAAATCATGAAGGGGAACGTTAGAGCCCGCAGGCAGATACTTTTTAGGAGTTAGAAAATTAGGATGGCACAATGATGTTTATGTTAAAAAAATTTATATAAGTGAATCATTAATATTTAAAATTAGAAAAAATTTTTTGAAGGGGAACGTTTGAGCCCGCAGGCAAATACTTTTTAAGGAGTAAGGAAATTAAATTTAGAAAAAAATTAGTATGGCACTTGGATGTTTATGTTTAAAAATTCTATACCTAAGTAAATATATTTATATTTAAATTTAGAAAAAAAATGTTTGAAGGGGATCGTTTGAGTCCGCAGGCAAATACTTTTTAAGGAGTGAGAAAAAAAATTAATATTGCAATACTGGTAGTTCATTTTTAAAAAAATCTATATCAGTAAATCTTTAATATTTAAATTTGGAAAAAAAATTATGAAGGGGAACGTTGGAGCCCGCAGGCAGATACTTTTTAGGAGTTAGAAAATTAGGATGGCACAATGACGTTTATGTTAAATAAATTTATATAAGTGAATCATTAATATTTAAAATTAGAAAAAAAATTTTTGAAGGGGAACGTTTGAGCCCACAGGCAAATACTTTTTCAGGAGTAAGAAAATTTAGTTTAGAAAAAAGTTATATGCACTAGGTTTATGATCTTTCAAATTAGGTTTAGAAATATTTACAAGAATTAAATTGATAAAAAAAAATATGGAAGAGGAAAATGGGAGCCCGCAGGCAAATACTTTTAAAGGAGTGAGAAAAAAAAATTAATATGGCAACTGGTTGTAAAATTTTTAAAAAAAATCATTAATATTATATAATCTGATAAAAAAATTTTGAAGGGAAACGTTTGAGCCCGCGCAACTACGAAGAGTAAGAATATTAAATTTAGAAAAAAATTAATATGGCACCAAGATGTTTATGTTCAAACGAAATGTATATAAGTAAATCATTAATATTTAAATTTGGAAAAAAAATCATGAAGGGGAACGTTAGAGCCCGCAGGCAGATACTTTTAGGAGTTAGAAAATTAGGATGGCACAATGATGTTTATGTTAAAAAATTTATATAAGTGAATCATTAATATTTAAAATTAGAAAAAAAATTTTTGAAGGGGAACGTTTGAGCCCACAGGCAAATACTTTTTCAGGAGTAAAAAATTTAATTTAGAAAAAATTAGTATGGCACCTGGATGTTTATGTTTAAAAATTCTATACCTAAGTAAATATATTTATATTTAAATTTAGAAAAAAAATGTTTGAAGGGGATCGTTTGAGTCCACAGGCAAATACTTTTTAAGGAGTGAGAAAAAAAATTAATATTGCAATACTGGTAGTTCATTTTTAAAAAATCTATATCAGTAAATCTTTAATATTTAAATTTGGAAAAAAAATTATGAAGGGGAACGTTTGAGCCCGCAGGCAGATACTTTTTAGGAGTTAGAAAATTAGGATGGTACAATGGTGTAATAAGTATATGATAAGAAACACAAATTATATACTTGTATATTTATTTACTTTCATAAAACTTTTCAAGTGCTTTACTTTCACATAAAAAAAATTGGATACAGTATTAT